>VJMY01001655.1:0-10017 GCA_009869795.1 Neelides sp. FZ-2019 | reverse complement strand
CACTTTCTGCCAGGACCAATACAAAGTGGGTTCTAGATCCTCGATTCCGCAAGAGGATCTTAAGCACTAGTTTTGGTTCCCTTCTATGTATCTTTCTTTTCGGAATTGTAATAAACTTATTCTTATTTTATTAAATAGGAGATCAAATCCTTACTCTCACTCTTATTAAGAATCAGCTTTCCAAACTAAACTTCACTTTTCTCTTTCCTAATAGCCGTGGCCCCTCTTGTGTGCCACGTCATAGAAAATTACATATCTTCATAAAAAGGGGTATAACAGAAATCAAAGTAAATTCACCATTAGCATTTAATGGTAATTAACAAATTATTATGAATTTAAAAATAATTAGCTAGTTTCTGACAATTTTATTAGATTATTTACTCACTTTTGGAACAATAACGTTGAAATCGTATTTGCATATACATTGCTTAGTGGCGTAGTTGCATGTTCCACTAGTGCCACAATGGTTACATGTGTAGTCTCTTTGACAAATGGCATTGTATATATTAAAATATTTTTCATTGCCACATTGGCATGCATCTCCAGTGCAGTATTTAGGATTGTAAAGAAATGGGATCGTCACGTTCTGCTGAGTTGTTGTTGGACTATAATCGCAAACGAAACAGCCATTTGCTTGACAAGTATCATTTTGGCTCCATGATTATTAACACAATCTTGGTTGCATGGCAAAAGAACAGGAGAGGGACATTGTAAATTATCCGCCATAGTCACTGTTGTAGGACAATTGAACAGAATTGTTCCATTTGTGCCAAATTCTTGTGAATTTACTTAAAATGATTTTTTTGAATTAATTTTTTGATATTTTTTACAATTTGAGAATTTAATAGAAATATGTAATTATTATAGAATATTATTGTAAATAAATTAGTAGCTAAAATGTTGTTTACCTCCTCCAAGGATCAAAAAGAGAATAAGAAAAGTTATTTGATTCATTGCAACTGTTTTTAATTAATCCAACATAAACAAGCTTTATTTTTAATCATTTCGGTTTATGCTTTTATAGGGATGAATCTATTTTACTATGCTTGAAGGAGTCATGTTTTGCCTTTTTCAATACATAAGTTTGTAGCGCAATTGATAAATTTATAAGCTTATATGTATTATTTTTTTTACAAAAAATTAAGAAATAAATATAATTCCTCAATAATTTTAAAAAAATTCTTATTCCTTAAAATTTCTATCGCATTGTAATGAAAATCTATTTTATATTAATAGTGTTTGATAGAATCATCTTAAATTTTTGATTCCAGCTAGCATGACTTCTCTATGCTTGTTGATTGTGAGTTTCTCTATGGTTGTTTTTTTAATAAATGAAATCATTTTTCCAAAACAAAAAATCGTATTTTAATCATAAAATACTGAAAGAATTAAATTTGTTTTTTGAAATTGATATTTGTAAATTTGTAATAGTAATAGTTAATAGTTAATGTTAAGTAATAGTTAATTGTAATTAAATGAATTATAATATATAAAATAAAAGTTAAATAATAATTTAATGTTGATTCAATAAAAATAATTTTTCTTATTCTTACAAATGGATTTAAAGGGAGAGTTCTTTGCTTTTCAGATTTTCAAAGTTCATTTTCCTAAAGTTGAATACTGAAAATTGATGATCTTTTAAAAAATGCAAATTCAAATTCTGGATGGTCGAAGTTAAGGATGATTGATCTTAATTTTTTAATAAGGTGTTCCAGTTGTTTGTATATGTGAAAGACATTCAAAGACACTGAACTCGACTTTTATAGCGTTTAGCAAAATGTTTAAAGTTGTCACTTTTGAGAATTTAGGAAATGATTTATAATTTTGTGGTTTACATGATTTAACATTATATTTATTTGATATCCTTCATTTAGCATCATTTAAAGGATTTATCTGAAATGCAAAATTTAAATTAATCATTAACCGGAATTTTTTTATAAAATTAAATAAATTAAGTTTACAAATTCAATGTTTGTGCAATTAGCAATTTTCACAATTCAACATACATACCAATAATCAATTTTTTTTACTTGATATAATTTTATAAGCAAATTGAGCATTCATGTTGAGCATACATTTGTCAAAACATAATTTTTCTAATTAATTAAAACTGATTTACCAGAAGTGTAGAACGATCAATATGAACGATAATTAAAAGAATTTCTCAGTTGTATTTGGAAGATTTCCGATTCATAATTTTCATGTGAAACAAGAGAAAATGCACATAAATCATTAGGAATTAGAACGTTTTGAGTGCAGGAATCCACAAAATTTTCAATAGTATCACCAGTTGATAATGTGTATGTTCCTATTTTGAAGCATTTTCCACTTTTGGAAACATAAAGAAAATAACTGGATATCAAATTACCGTTTGAATGATAAATTAACGCTTCCGAACTACGACTTAAAGTGCCGTCACTTTTAATGTAGAAGTTTTCACTATTTTGCAAATACATTTTATTTTGAAAAATGCTCAATTTTAAAACAAATTCGTTATCACGGTTCCATTTTATATTAGTATCACAGTCATGAATTAAAAATTCGATGATTGGGTCCTCTTCAGAATCTTTTAAAAATTCCAAGTTTTCGCTTAATAATTTGTGTATAATGTGAAGAAAAAATTCTTCGTTATTAAATGAGTATCTTGGGAAATAAGCTGCATAATTTTCAGAATTTCGTAAAAATAAAGAGTTAACTGCTTCTGGATACGTTGATCTTGAAACGTTAAAATATTTCGAATCTGGAGAGATTGATTTCCACTTGTGATCTGATTTAGAATTAGTATTGAAATTTTCTATAAATATTTCCCAATCCTTCCATTTAACATGATTTATCAAATTTTCAATCGTATTTAGTTGCTTGATTATGTTTTCCTTCACTTCATTTTCAAAGTAGCTGTTAATCCTATTAAATGCCGTTTCAATGTCATTAGTTAGCGATTCTAAATTATTAAGAGCTTCAGATAGTTTATTTTCATTGGATTCTTCAATTAACTGAAATTTTTGTGATTCTAAAGTCATTTGTTTTGTTAAATTCACAATATTTTCTCTAACAATGTTACTTGTTATATTTTCTTGATTATTTAATTTATTGTGTAATTTTTTAATTTCATCGATTGTCCCAAATAGAACACGAACGTCGCTCTGAATTATAGCAAAACTTAATTTGAAAGACTCATTTAGCCTTTGGATGGAGTCTTGTGATGACTTTTCTAATTCACTAATCATGCTTGAATTTATTAAATTAAAATATAAAATTACACTTGTAATTATTATTAATACTAGTTGTAACAAAATATACAAAAGTTTCATATCAAAAATAAATTTAATGAAAAAATAATTTCACCTTTGATAATTAGACTATAGATAATTAGATATTAATAAATTTTAATAAATTCAATTAGAAATTCAAATCAGAAATAATTAAATTTCAAACTTTAAGTTTCGCAATCCTCACTAAAGTTTGAATTTCTTTTGTACAAATTTTTATTCTTTTATAAATATAACTAATACTTCCATTCAGTTCGACGTCATTAATTGATTCTTAGAATTTAATCCTGAATATTAATTACTAAATATTTTTTGTTGAATGACGTATTTAATGATTGTTGCATCACATTTTACTATCTGAAAGAAACAATGGTCAGTCGGATTTTATAATTAGTTGTTACAGAATTTATCTACTAATACCTATTACAACAACATGAATTTATATTTAATTCGGTGTGTAGTTTCACATGTATGATCTAGGTAATTAATATAACATTACACATTTGTGTAATATGTTTCTTACGTATTATTTTTTTCTTAAAAGACAATAGATGATTAATGGTTAATCATACAATCTTAAGGTTGCAAATTTAGTAGAAAATGCTGAATATGACGTAAAATAATAGGTATATTAATATCCTAGGAATATTAATTCCACATCCTGATGAATTATAATGATTACCTAGAACATAAGTAGAATTAAATAAAAATAGATCTTATTACATCTCATTTCTTTAGAACTATGTATTGTATTTGAATAATTTTTTTCTTTGCAGTCAAAATTGCATAAATTTTAAAAGAATGACGTCAACAGGAAATTCATAATTAGATGTCAATATTAGTGAGAATTTTTAAATACAATTAAAGTTTTATTAATACAATATGTAAATATTATTCTAATTTACTCATTTGTCACTATTTTAAATATTAAAGGAATAAATATGGAAGGAAATAAACCTGTTCAATTCCATTATCTGGGACCAATAAATCTTGGCTCCAAATAGTAAAATTGATCCCAAAATGCGAAAAAATATAAATTAAAGATCAAATTATGTCTAGGTTTACATAGTATATAATTTTAGAAACTTGAAGGTACATAATATGTGTATAAGCATTTGATAAATCCAATTAAGTGCGAAATTAAGAAAAATTAAATTAAATTAAATATTAAATAAGTTTAATCAAATCAAAAGTTCGACTGCTAAATCGCCTCTTCACGTCCCCTCCAAATTGTTAAAGGTCGTTCTGAGCAATAATACAAACGTCGTAGCGAATTGGTGGGAATATCATATTTTTATTTTCCTTCTTTCTTTTCATCTTTCTCTAAAGAATTCTTTAGATCTGAATCTTCATTCATAGATCTTCATTCACCAACATGCTAATTTAAGCTTTTTTATATTCAACTCCTCATATTGGTTAACATTGTATAACAATGCATATAATCATATAATATTACATAACAATTAAAATAATTTTGTTTATTTGACTTGGTATTTTACACTTATAGTCTTGTTTTTCATGTTATTTGCATAATTTTTTTCATAATATTCAAACTTTTGAATGTTTATTTCAAATTTAAATTCCGCGCTTACAACAGTCAAGTTCTATTTTTTATGTATTAGTTATCTATTGTATTTCAAATTGATGTATGGAATGGAAATTTGATTTCAAAGTGAGATAGTTTGAATTCACAAAAAGTACCTTACTGCAAAATTTCAATCTGATTTTATTTTATTACTGATTATGTTTTTTGTTTTCTTGATAATGCAAAAAATAAATACAACCGGTATAATTAAAGCAAGGAGAAACGTTGTAAAAAATAATAAATAAACATCAATGGCTCTTCTCTCAATCCAAGTTTGATGAGAGTTCAAGGGTTTAAGGCTCCAAAGGTCATCGTTGCGAAGAACAAACTCCGTCCAATACACGGCAGTTTTAATTGGGCTCATTGGTCTGTCTTTGAAAATTTTACTCAAGTCCATCATGTTCTTTTTATATCTATAATAATTAATAATTTACGATAAATGATGCATAAGGACTCAAACTTCTTACTTTGGATTCTCAAGAATAGAGGTTAGAGAATTAATGAGAGTCTCTTTCTCAAGATGTTTTGCTTCTATCCGAATTCCAACTTCGTGAGCTTGAATTCGATAAGCATTGAAGTCCTGATCCGCGAACAAGGGCATGGTTATGATTGGAACACCGTGGTAAGTCGCTTCGATGATACTGTTCAATCCCGCATGGCTTATGAATGCCTTCAAGTTACTGTGATCTACAAACGCTCCGCATTACATTCAAATAGCTTTTTGGAAATTAGAAAATACAATAAAATCTTCATTGTCGAATTTCTATTAGTATCATAATACTTTATAGAACTCACTTAAGATTTCTCTCTGGGGAAGCCATTTGGAGACTTTTAAATTCGGCGGGACATGTTCAGGAAGAGGACCCTCCCATCTCCAAATGAACTTGATTGACTCAAAATGCCTCATCATGGCAAAGTAAAGGTTGAGGAAGTTATCGGGTATGGTGCTCATGTCGATCGTTGACCCGAACGCAATCAACACGGCACCGTTCTCGGCTTCATCCAAATAACTCTGGTAATCCTGTTTGCAGAAATTTACACTGTTGGTATAAATCATACATTATACATAATAATCATACATTATCATTAGCATATCTCTTTATTGTCTTTCTGTATATGTATAGGTGTAGTGTGTGTTTTTGTTTGACTTCCAAAATCTATTTAATCATGTATGAATACAAATAGATTAAAGAGATAGCAATTTAGTGTTATAGACCTGAGTTAACTCATTTGGAGGATTCCAACAATGTAGACCACCAATATTGATAAAGTTGGGCGGAAGCGTCCTTGGGAAATCCAGTGAATGATGGGAATTTAAAAAAATGAGACTTGAATTTCTTTCGATATCGAGGAATGAAGGAACAATTTTCAAGTTGAATGACTCTTTCATTAACTCTTCTAACTTTGGATAGAGATAGTTATAGCGTAGATAGAATGTTTGAAGTGAGTAATACATGTTCCTTGTCCTGTCAAGGAACGACATCGAAGGACCCGCGAATTGCCTATCAAGTTCCGGAATCCAGGAAATGTCAGGTGGGGAAAATCCATAGGTGTCATAGTACCAAGGGAGGGGTAAAGTCGAAACAGACAGAATGTATTTGGCTCCGTAATGGGCTGCCATGAGAAGACCGCAATCTCCATAAGCTGCATTTATAACCATGAGGTCAAATGTCTCTTTGTGTATGAGATTATAAAGCTGAGGATCTTCTTTGCTTAAAATAATTTTACAAAAAGCCAAAGTCACATCTTGGTATTTTTCCCATATTTCATTTTCCCTTCCTTCTTGTCGCTCTTTTAGCCGATTAACTCCATAAGATTTTGACATAAATTTGACTGTTTAATTAAAAATCCTTTGTGAATTTATAATTAACTTTGAAATATTATCATTTTTAAAATATGTAGTAAAGGTGATATAATTACCTAATGATTCCGGAACAATGTCTTTTATTCGTTCCATTCCAGGACATTGATGAGGAATTTTTCCATATGATGATAAATAAGTAACATTGTGGCCACGCTCAGCTAAGGTACAAACGTAAGGCCATACACTATTCTTGTGACTGAATGTTCCTCCAACAAAGAAAAAGAGAATCTTCTCTCCGGAAACCAAACTGCTCAACCCGATTAAATAAACAAATGTTAAATACAACTTCATATTGTTATTAAGATATTTATATGTATGCTCGTGGAGTTTTAAAGAGTCATTTATAAGTTCTCAATTTTAAATGAAAAGTGTGCGTGAGATGAAGAGACCTAACTATTTGACATCTCGTGATTTTTCTTTATCTATACTAGAACTGGACTTTGTTTTTGGCTTTTGAGGTTCTCAACTTATCTCGCATGTATTGATTCGGGGTGAAATCCAAAGATTGTTTTCGTTATTGGCACCTAACTTATCACGATTTATAATCTCATGCTAATAATGTTAGGAGGTTGACTAAACATTTATAACCATTTATTTCAAGTATTTTAAGCTGTGCGATATCATAATAGATAGTGAGACTTGTAGAATTTCATTTTAAACTTTTAAATCCTAACCTCCTATTCTAACCTAACATGAATAAGATACATTGTTGCAATCTCTCTTCAAATGCTTTACACACGTGTTTACAAATCTCTAATGGAACTTCTTTGAATGCTTCAATTAAGGCAGCTTTTACCTCTTCAAGTATTGTTGGACTTTTGTCTTTTGAGTGTTGTAATTTGAAGTCCCTGAGAATGAAATCGTTATTTGAAGAAACCCATTGAAATCAATTTAAGAATTTTGTGGAAAATAAAAGTTCAAGTTAAAATGTTTAGTACAAGCTTGAAAAATTATTTTCTATGTAAACAAATACGTTTTATCATATAATGGAACTTTATGGACCACAATAAATTAAACATAATTAAGTTAAACTTTACTACATGAATTTGAAATTCGAATTTGAATGACGGATGCACTTGATACATAAATATGATAATGCGAGAGAACTTGAACAATTATTTTACATTTGAGAATTCAATTTTATTGTGCCATTTTTGGAGTTACGAATAAGATTGAGTTAAAATGATTTATTTTCTGAGAAAATAAAGAATTTGTCATGATGTTTAAATGGAAGGAGCAAGGATAAACATTATATTTCATTATAATGTTTTCTTTACATTCTGGAAATAAGTTGATTATAATTTTGTATTTACTTTAAAGGGTGTTTTAATGGGTGTTGTTGAAAGAGAGTATATATTTTCACAAAGCGCCGTTGGAGAAAGGAGCAGAAAGACATCTAGAGATTACTCCTGAAGTTTTAAACAAATAAATATACGTTCTCTTTAGTTAAACTGTAGTAAAATGAAGGATATACAGACGAATGAATTGTAAATTGAGAAATTAAATTACTTTTCCTTTTTCTGAACACATCTTCACATACTAATATTTTCCATAGTTTTATTGGCGGACAGTATTCAAAAGTCCTTTAGTAACTGCGAGAATTCCCTAGCAAAAACCTTTTAGCTACGGAAAATGATGAATGCGCATTGCCTTCGCGTCTCGAATTTCTTTCTCTCCCTCTCCTTTCTCTTTCACGGCATTTGTTCATATTTTCGCTTTATAGAAAATGGAAGTATATATAAGTTATAAGTATATTACCTAAAACTTATATAACAGCTTTAGTTCATTTATTAATATACACATTAAATGCATTTAGATTTAATATTAAGGTTCTGTATCTATAATATGGATATCATTGATCTTTATAACGGTGAGGAGAGAATAATTAATTGTTAGTTAAATAAATAAATATAGTCTGAACTCTTAGTATAAAAATAGTTTGTTTTACGAAGGAATCAATCTGTTCAATTATACATTCAAATAAAATCTAATATAATTAGACAATTTGAAAAAACTTTGAATTCTGTGAAATTCTGCGATTTCAAAAACATTAATTTGGTCGATCGTTTTCGTCATTTTAGTCTACAGTTTCGGTTAATTGTAAATTCCTTAAACATATACGAGAGATGTAATTAAATAGAGAAAGCAATTTTAATATTTTCATAACACAACATTTAAAACTTACATTAATATCCAATTTGTCAACTTGAGTTTCCTGTGATTGTGTATGTCCAAAGACTGAAGAATGTAACAGATTCTGGGAATAATTAGTAAATGCAAAAAGAGACGGTACAAGTGGAGTGTAAGGAATAAGTTAAAGTATATAAATATTCAATAATTATCTGTATTTTGACAATTTGTTTAAAATAATTGAATAAACATTGTTAAATTTAATTAAATCATTCTTGGCTTTAAATGTATATGAAAGTAAAGCAATTTAATTTATTTACTTACAATTACATTTTACAACCCAATTAAAGGATTTTTTTATAATTTTTTGCTTTCTTACGTTTACATAGGCATTCAAGATTGCCTGTGAGGAAAATATCAACAAAATAAATTATTTTAAATAATTTTCCTCTGGAGACTAAGTTGTACATAATCCCTTTCTATTTTTAAGGATCCACTGCACAGTGGAGTGAAGGGAGGAGCATATCTTATCATGATCTTATCTATTGTACTATAGAATTATGAATTAGGTAATCATTTGTTTTATTGTTTTCATTAACATTATGATGGTTTATTAATACTTATGAATTAAAAGTAGTAAATATATATAAGTAGTTAATAAATTATATACCTCAGTATATCATGTATTGCAAATATCGGAAGTCATCCAATTTACGTTTCATCCGAATTTACAAATTCATACTTTGGGGTTTGTTTTTATTCTTTAATGAATTTTTAATGAAAAATGCTTATTCATTATCTTTCACAAAAATAATAATTAATCATTTTCCTTGAATTGAAAACTTTGAAAAAAATGCATTTGTAGGTTAGGAATTTTTAAATTCATTTAAGGCAATACATGGACGAAATATATTTTTTGTAGTGTTCAAATATTACATAGGCAGTATATTGTATATAACTAAATTGTATTTTTAATTATAACGTATTTTACTATGTGGTTGTTTTTATTCTTTTTAATTTCCCTTATCACAAGTTAAATAGAAAGGTCTATTAGTTATTTTTAAATTAAAAGTGTTACTCATATTTTACCACAATAAGAACTTTAATTTAGACAAAATAATGTAAAATTCATGAAATATATTCTAATCATTCAAATCATTTACAATGAA
>VJMY01001654.1:0-10019 GCA_009869795.1 Neelides sp. FZ-2019 | reverse complement strand
TATAAATTTACATTCTCAATTTAAATACTTATTTATTGATTTTTATATTGAATTAAAAGATGAAGTCTACGTTGCTGTTGAATATTGTGAAAATGGAAATTTATTAGAAAAGCTTAAATCAATCGAAGAAAATTTGAAAAGGAATTATAAAGTTGAAACAATAATTTACCAGAACATAATAGGGTAAAAAATCAATAAATCAATTTACAAGATAATATTTTAAACTTATTTCAAATAAAATTTTAAAACATTATTTATACAATTTAGAACTGATACTATAAATGAAATTGTGACCACATTAACTAAATGGTCAATTGAGATTGCAAATGGAATGAATCATTTGAGCAGTAATAAGGTTTTTTAAGAAATAAGAAAAAATATTTATTATTATTAAAAATATTTAATATATATTAATTTTTTATTAATTAGTTGATAGTTTAAATAAATTATAAGCCAGAATAAAAACTAATTATTTAAAGTCACTATTCTTTTTAGATAATTCACTGTGATTTAGCTGCTCGAAATGTTTTGTTAAATTCATTAAATCAAGTTAAGATTTGCGATTTTGGTTTGTCCAGACAATTATTTGAGAAATCCATTTATACTAAAAAATCACATGTATTTATTCAAATAAATCATTAATATTAAGTATAATGTATTACGCATAAAAAAATAATGTATTATTAGTGTTGAAAAATTAATTAAATTTTTTAAAAAGTGCGCATTGCCTTGGAAATGGCTAGCCATCGAGTCTTTGGAGTCTTTTAACTTCTCAGAAAAATCGGATGTTTGGTCATATGGTGTTACTTTATGGGAAATGTTTTCTCTTGGGAAAACTCCTTTTGCCGGATTGAATTGGAATTTAGATTTTGTAAATTTATTAAAAACTGGAATAAGATTAGAGAAACCAGATCTTTTGCCAAATAAAATGTAATAATTATTTTTGAATAATATTATTTCTAATATATTTTTAATCAAATTAATAAAATTAAATATATTAATATAGTTATAATTTGATGCTTGAATGTTGGCGAGAAAATCCAGATGAACGACCATCGTTTTTGGAAGTTTCAAATCGAATTACCAGAGATTAATTAGATTAGAAACTAGGGCTAACTATATGTATGCTTTTACCTCATGTTTTCTTTTTTGAATCATTTATAAGAAATATTTGAAAATTTTAAACCATAAAAACTAAAATAAAAATTATATGTATAATCATCTTCAAATCCATACTTTTGGATTATTTTGAGAATGAAGTGTGAGACTGAACTCGGGAGATGCAAAAATGGGCTTAACACTATTAAATAAAAACACAAATTGTTAGATGAGGACTTAAATAAATGTTTATTAGACTTTAGAAATTAAATAAATATAGGTTTAAACTTTAGATATAAATAATTAAGTAAACGAAACAAGAAAATGGTTAAATGGAAGAGAGTAAAGAAATGTGTAGGAAGCAATGCAGGAGTGCTCAAAGCAAGGCCTGGCAGTTGAGTGTCTAGAGGAGCGGAGATTGACAACTGTCAATCGAGAGCCTTGCTTCTCCTCCTGGAGAACTCCCTCGTTGGAGATCCCTTGAGCTTTGCAATGGGAATGTGAGGAGTTGAGTGGCGTAAAGGACCAGTGGGGAGATTTGAGATATATGTACATATGAAGTGAGATGAGAGACTCGCCTCACAGAAGACAACTACTAATAAAAAGTATTTAAAAATTTTTCTAATTAACAATTAACGAGTAATGTTTATTCCTTAATTTTACGTAGAATTATTTTATATTAGAACGTTATACGTTTCATTTTACTTAAATGTTAAATGCACAATCTCTGCTTTTTATACTCTTATGTACAAATTAGCTTAAGCATTATATTAAAGATTTCTCCTCGGTGGATTTCATTTATTATGGCCATAAATAATCATCGCCGTTGCGAATATACGAGCCTGAGGGTTTGATAATACATTGTAAATGAATCAAATTTTATTCATTTAAAATATAAATTTATTTTAATTTTAAGTTTATGTGTTCAATCTTTTAATTCCTTAAGCTATCATTGAGAACAATTACACACAGACTGAATAAATTGAATGGCGAAATTTAAAATTTTATAAATTGGCTTTCTAATCCATGTCCATAAAATCAGATTTGTCTGCAAAACATTCTTTTGGTTCAAATATAATAAACTTCTAAATATCTTCATTAAATAGCTCATTTAAGGCTGTGGTCACAATATCCTGCAAAAAGAAGGCTACATAGAGGTTCCAGGCTACTCCGTGAAGCTTTAATGCTGCCCTACACTCCACGCAGTTTTTAATGTTATTTTTTTCAAGAAAAACTTATCGTTGCTCCATGTTTAAATAAGTAATTTAATTACTAACTTTTTAACCTAATCTAACCTTACAATAATAATATAATTTACTTTAATTAGGTTAGGCGTAGCCGCTATTTGATAGTAAAGAAAGTAGGCAAAGATATTACAAAAGGAAGAAGAGTATTTTTATTTCTAATCTTTTAATAAAGGCGGAGGTTCGGAGGAGACGTTAGCTTACTCCTATTCCCCTTTCGTTTTACACTGACAGAAGTCCAATCTTGGTCCTAAATCCTTAATCCTGGACGGTCAAATTATTTTCAAATTCCCCGGCCAAATCCCGATCAGTCCGCAGGTCCTACTTAGGCAGCGTCAACGAAATCGCTTTGGATTTTTAAACAATACGCCCCGTTTTTTAGAAAATTCCAAGTTAGCCATTTTACTTCATCATCAAATACCTTCAAAACCCAATAGTTAATTTTTTGCTTTTTGCAGTATATGTTTTTTTAAAAAAAATACACATTAATGCATAAGGAAATAATTTTGAAATTCTATACATTAGGCCCCGTTTTTTAGAAAATTCCAAGTTAGCCATTTTACTTCATCATCAAATACCTTCAAACCCAATAGATAATTTTTTGCTTTTTGCAGTATATGTTTTTTTAAAAAAAATACACATTAATGCATGAGGAAATCATTTTGGATTTTTAAACAATACGCCCCGATTTTTAGAAAACTCCAAGATAGCCATTTTACTTCATTATTATATACCTTCAAATCCCAATAATTAAATTTTTGCTTTTTGCAGTACTTAACATTTTTTTAAAAAAATACACATGGAGGCATGAGGAAATCATTTTAGATTTTTGTACAATACGCAATAGATAATTTCTTGTTTTTCGCTTATTTTAGTTCTTTTAATCGTTTAAATTAATGAATATTAAAACTAATTTTTGTTAGGGCTATCAGATACAATAAATTACATTATTATAAAACCTGCTACATTATTGTACTGTGGGGCACTGTGAGAATTTTTTTTACTATATACTAATACCTGCGACCAATGTTTTGTATCATTATTGGGGCACTGTGAGAATTTTTTTACTATATACTAAATCTTGCGACTAAATCTACTAAATCTTGCGACCAAGCTAAGAAACTCTGATTTTGCTGATATTTTTATTTGTTGTACTACGTCGTATGCTAAAGCTAAGACTTCACTCTCGTCATCTAGAGGAACATTCAATTGGTCAATACATTATTCATACATGTATATGTAATATAAAAAGAAGAGTTCAAGTGAAACTTACATTGTATAAACCTTATGGGTCTATGTTTTATCAGTAAATGCCCAAATACCTTAAATAGATTATTATACAATTTCATAATTTAACAATAATAATTAATTGGATTTGTGTATTATACTATTTAAATACAGGCCTATTGAATCCAGACAACTTAAAATGCTGGTGTCAACTAAAGTTAAGTAGCATAAACAATAAGGAATAGAAGAAATAAAATTTAATAAAGTTAACATCGTTGATTAATTGTCGCTCAAAGGACAAAATCATAGAGCAAAATTAATACTTTTATGTTTGATTTTATTATGTTAATGAGTTTAAGTGAATTAATTGGATGATTTAATTTGTCTCAAACGCGTTTGTGCTTTCCAAAGTACGCGTTCCTGAAGAAGGAAACAAAGAGGATGAGGAAGGAGAAATACATTCCTAAACTGCTATAAATGTTCTTGTTGATCCGACCGCATTCCACGCCGGAGGCTAAACGTTTCAATTATAACAATTAATTATATTTAATATTAATTAACTAACAATGAAACTTTTGAATGGTTTACAAGATTAAGGAAATGCGAGGGCTAAATATTTAATTCGCAAATTAATTAGTAAGATTTAAAAAAAATTAATTTACCTTTGGCTTTAAGGCTGTAAATGTTGACATAAACTCCCATGAGCATTTGTAAGACTTGAAGAGTCGTAATTGCAATTGGAATCTTATTGTGAATTTTCATTCCTAAGGCCTTCAATGAGAGAAAAATCATAGAATCAATAAACGTATTTGCATCATAATGTAAATTTAATTATTGTTAATTCCTTGCTTTTTATATTTTATGAATATTTAAATAGTTGATTTTGATTTACCCTCATTGCGAAATATCCATACATGATTGCATGGACGAAGGAATTCATGATGATGAACCATCGGCTGGCAGAGTCAAAATAGTCATAAGAATACGCCACGAACAACATCACCGTCAAATGATGATACCTTTTAATTAAAGGGTTTAGCTAATTATAATTAAATTCCTTCTTGTTAATTAATAACTTTAAAATATTCGAGTGAGTCCATAATAACCAACATTGATATCTATTATTGATATACAGAATAATCTTAAAAATAATCAAATTGCGTAAATATGGAATGAGAATTAGGTAACGATTAATTTAAGTGAATTAAGAATTTAATTGAAATTAAAAGTTCGAAAAAGTCGAGGTTTTATTACCAATGCAAAAATATGAGTTTCTGTTTTCTCAAAACGATAAAAACGGTGTCACCCAATTCAAAGAATTTGGAAACGGTCATGATGAAACACCAATACACGGTCACCACGTTGAACTCGTCTCTGCAAATTAATTAAACCTTACTTAAAAAACCAATTAAACAAATAAACACCAAAGCTAATACAATATTTAAAGTAAATTAATTTAATTCCACTATTACTTTATTAATTTAATGTTTGTAAAAATGTTCTTTAATTAACCTTGCACATACAGTCCGATGAAATCCATTTTGTCCTCTCCAAATGTGAATCAACTCCGGCACCGTCCGTACGAACATCACGGCCGACAAGACGGACAATGTGACGTTCCAGCAAATGAGCGGCGTCCGCAACTGGAACGGTTTCCGTTCACGCATCCACAATTGTCCAAAGTAGATGAAGGTCAAGTAGGCCAAAGAGACGTAGAAGCTCAGCGTCCAATTCTCCCGGATCCATCGTTGGGATTTGGGGAAGTCAAAGTTCTCAAAGGGAAACACGTGAAGGTAACTTGGGTTCTGCTCGTAGTTCAAATGCATGATTTCCTCGTCTTCTTCGACCTTCCCTCGCCAAATGCCAAAAGTCGATTGAACTCGCCAAACAAAAGAAGCAAATGGAAAGGCAAACATTTTTAATGCCACATTTAAAAGAGGCAAATGCTAACGTTGAATCTTAACGTCGAGTCTTTAAGTTGAATGTTATAGTTTAATGCTAACGTTGAAAGTTAAAGTTGAATGCTAACGTTGAATGTTAAAGTTGAATGTTAATGTTGAAAGTTAGAGTTTAATGTTAAAGTTGATTGGCGTTGAAATTTAACGTTGGAAGAGATGTAAAGCGTAAGAGGTCAATTTGATGTGCGGAAATTTCCTAGTTTTTATGTTTAAATGACGAAAGAATCAAATTGGTCGACAGTGGAATCAATTTGAATCTTTGGAATAAAAAAAGGAAATTTGGGAAATAAAAGAGAAATTAACCAACTTTAATCCTAATTACACTAATTATTGTTACAAGATCACGAGAACCAAATGGTCAAAAATTTTGACAATGAAATCCAAGTCAAATGCGAGTGTTTTCATGGGAGGAACATTTCCTATTCCACCTGTGCATTTATTTACCTGCAATTACCTCAATTTCTCACCTCAAATATTGGGTTGTTTTCAATGAAACGTTATGGTCATTTGGAAACTGCACGAAAAATTCAAAAAATGAAATTTAATTTGTCAAAATACTTGGAGAAAATGGGAAATTTTGAAGTTGCTATTGTTAATTTCTATTTTACGATGTTATAGTTCAATAAATTAAATGCAGTTTCCAATTGTCCATCCCAATTGTTATTTATAAGCATATGTATTCGTCTATACAGAAGTACGTTTAACGAATAGTGCATTAAGAAACATTATATTATATTACACATTATATGAAATGTCAATCATGGTATTATTGCTTATATATAATATCTTCATTGCTCAAATATCCTCAAATGTTACATGAGGAATTAGCATGACTTAAATGAGTTTTACTTTAGAAATGAAATGTTTAATTTTTTCCATATCTTTTATTGCATCTTTCAAATTAGCCTCATTTATTTAACATTTAAAAGCCAAGATGTGTGTAATTAACCCCAGAAATGATCATTGAGTTGATAGAAAATGGAAGAAATACAATGGGGAAATGAACATTCTCAAAAGTCACTTTTTAATCTAGCAAACATGCAAGTACCACTTCCCCATGCTGAGGCTTATGAATGAGAGAGAATGCATTATGTATATGCATATGAGATATGATGAGTATAAAAGTGAATAGTGGGAAATGTCTAGTTCATCTCTTAATGTTAGTTAAAGGAAAAAATTGTGGTTGTGTGAAGGTGAAGAAATGTCCTATTGCCCCACACGCCAAAGAGGAAAAAAACAATCCCCTAGTCACATCACAACGACAGGTGAGTTGACCTGCTGCTTTTCCACATCTCGCAAATTGTGAACTGCCAATTACAATTATTACAAATTTATGTGAGTGTTCGTCTTTGATGAACATCTGAGATTTTTTATCTTTTTTCGGCTATACTCGTTTTGGGTATTTTTTGATGTGCAAATTTGTCAAGTGCCAAGCGCCGACGTTGGTGACGTTTGATTGACAATTCTATTGACAATGTCTCCGGGTAAACTACCTGTCCTGCATTCATGTAAAAAATTGTAATTGTAATTGTAATGTAAGAATTCCGAGTAGTTAAAATCTAATAATATAAATTGCTTACAATTATTATATATTCAATAATTTATCAATGAGAATTTGTAGGGTTTTTTTAATCCAGCTAAAGGATTTTCAAGGAAAAACGACGTTTGTAAAGGCCAAAATTTTCAAAATTAACACGAAACTTAGAATTAGGGTAAGAATTAAACAATTGTTTTATTTGAGTCATTCGGTTCTTGCTATTTTTATCCCCTACCTACCCCCAAATCATCCTTCATCATCCCTTCCAGACACCCACTCCCCTACCCTCGCTATGATGTTACATATGCTCACAATCATGTCCCACAAGTTATAATGGGATGGTGTCGACTTGTTGAATAATGCGATATTATCTTATAAAGACGTCCCACAGGCACGTCCCAAGACAGTAAAAGCAATTAACTCCTCACCAACTTAAGTCTTGTATCTTAAGACTTAGAAAAATTTCCTTGTGTCTCCTATCTTAAACACTATGCCTTGTTATTTAGATGAAGTTGAACATTGGATAGGATTTTAATAGAAGAAATTCGACCCTAACCTAACCTAACTTAGGCTCAAAAGACACGAAACCAATGTTTACGGCCTTCACGGCCTGCATCAAAATGACATTTAACGTGAAATTCTATTCTTTTCAAGTCAAATTATTTGATTCAATTACTTGTATTTAATTAACTTGTATATAATTTAATATTCTATAATTGTATTTAATTATTTAACATTTATGAATTCAAGATTAACTTACTCAAAATGAATGCTAATGAATAATGTGAATGTGGAAAAAAAGAATTATGATCATGTGATCTGGAGATGTTGATTTCATTCATTTTAAGTATTCAAGATTGTAAGGTCTTTAAAAAATCTGGTTAAGAATTAGATCATTAGTGGTGGTGCCAGGATTTAGGGCTACGTAATGAGCCTGGTTTGCAGACAATGAAGAAGAGCTTGAGGAAGAGCTGTCGCTTGAGGAAGAGCTGTAGAGTGAGGGAGAGGTGTCGCTTGTGGAAGAGCTGTCGCTTGAGGAATAGCTGTATGGCGAAGAGGAACTTGAGGAGCTCGAAGAGGAATCATAGTTTGCATAACCCGAGTTCCTATATCTAGGTTGATTATTGCGATACCCATTAAAATTATAATTATTCGAATTCCCCGGAAATCCCCGGTTGTAGTTGTTGTTCCGGTAGGTGTTCTGATGGCGAAATTGGTTGTTGTAATTCCCTCGCCCATAGCCATTCCCACTGTTGTAATTATTGTTATAATTGAAGTTTCGGTATGAGGCAGGGCGATTTTGATTCCGAGTTCGTTGCCGATTCCCGTTATTTCGTCTGGGTTGAAAAATTCGCTGGATTTGAGAAATCGGATCGCCATTGAAAAATATCGGAGATCTCTTCATTCTCACTAAGATCAACGAGTGTTCTTGGGGAATTTCAAAAACTGAAAAATAAATATGTAGCAATTTTGAATTTTGGAGATTTTAGGAAAATTTCATTACAAAAATTAATTTTTTTCTATTTAAATGATAAATGAGCAAATGAGAATTAATTTTTATTTAATGCACCTTCATCGTTGTCGTTTTCTGTTGTAATGAAAGATTGAGGAATGTCGGAAATTGGATCAGAAAAGGACTGAACGAAATTAAACAATGGAAGAATACAAATGAAAAGAAGTGATTTCATTTTATCAGGTTAATTAAATCAATTATCCTTAGTTTATTAATCCCATTTGTATAAATAATTAAAGCTATATTAGTGTAGCAATAAAAATGGAATTTGAGCTGAGAAGTTCAAATGACTTCTCTTTGGTCGTCGTTACAAGAGTTTTATACTTTCACAATGTTTAGATTAACATTTTTTCATTTGCTTTTATAATTAGAAATTGTGTTATTTTTTTCTAGATTCTCTCATTTTTTTGTAATGAATGACGCAAATCATCTTTTAATTTAAACCAAACTCTGATATATATCATTATTAAGTAAACAATAATCGTTGTTTTATATGAAGAAAGCAATTTATACTATTTTTAGTCTGATTATTTTCAATGCCAACAATTACTTATAAATAGCGATGAAATTGAAATTTTAAAATGGATAGTTTTTTGATATTCGATATAATTTTACTTTGAAAGTGGAATACATGAATTAGATATGTTTAGGTTATGCTTGAAGCTTAATATAAAAAAATCTTCTCATTCAAATTGTCAAGTCATTAATTTTCTCATTTCCAATGTCATTTTTTGTGAAATTTAGTTTTTAGACAAAAAGTCAAAGACTTTTGATAAATAAGAAATATATAAATAATTAAAAAATGATCAATGATGATGATATAAACATAATATAGTAGTCAACATTTTAAAAACATTTTGTAATATTGACTTGAAACTTTTTATCAACGCCCGATTAATCAATGCCAGATTCAATTAATTAAAATTATTCAAATTAAATATGAACTTTGATATATTTGTAAAAAAAAAAATTTTGACATTTTTACAATGACAATTTCCTCATTTAATTTTAATTGAACTACTCATTTAAATATTTTATTTCCTAAGATATTTTTTGATTAGATTAAAATTGGTTTATTTAATATATTAAAAGGACTGAATTAATATAATCATCTATTATTTATTGAAAATATTTTTGATTGAAGAATATTTAAATTATTATTTTTCCTATTTAAATAACTGTAAGCATTGTTTGTTTTTCATAACGATCAAAAATATTTGTTCTTATCGTATAATTTAATGTTAGATTGATCGTTATTTAACTGGACTCACAGTAGATATGCATGCGCGAGTATTTTATATCATTAATATTCTTTTAATTCCCAGTACAAAATTAGACAAATTCTACGCTTAGACCTTAGTTTGATTAAAATGGTATTTGTTGGAGTCGTCAAGGACTTTAAATAAAAAAAATCTTTATCTTCTTAATAAATAAGGAGACTG
>VJMY01001653.1:0-10022 GCA_009869795.1 Neelides sp. FZ-2019 | reverse complement strand
CTTGATAAATATCATAAAAAGATCATAATTCATGGAGCAGAACTAATGAAGCTAAAAGACTTTGTAAACATTAAATTATTTTTTAAACCAAACATAATTTGAGATGACGTAGCTGGCATTACATATTGAAAATAAGTTTCTTTGCTTCCTTTTAATGCTAAATATGTCCAAATAAGTATGAATTTTTTTCTTAAAGCTTGGCCTCGAGTTGTCTTGAATGATTAGAAGGGTTATTAAACTTTTGGATGGTCAAATATTTGACCCACCAAATACATAATTTTTTATATGTGATTCATAATTATCATATATTTACATAGAAAACAGTCTGGCTAATATTAAGATTTCATTCATGGGAAAAAATATTTTATTGAAATATGTCGAAATTATTTAAGATCTATTTTATATTGCTCACTTTTTTGAAAAATACATTTGAATAAAAGGATTACTTTTGCAAGACATATATATTGTATACATATACAAATATTAGATGTATTAGAATAAATATGAGTTTTTATCTAAAAACTTGGCCTCGAGTTGAATGGTTAGAAGGGTTATTAAACTTTTGGATGGTCTGATTTTTCTAAAGATGCAATAAGATGAAGCCGTGTCTGATACTGTGATAATATATATTTATTTTTATTTGATAACAATATTTTGATATTATTTTTAAACTTTTTATATTCCGTCACGGAAAAATCCAATCTGAACTCGATTTGGATTAAGGGAGTAAACCGGGGTAAAATTACCGCAAAGGCAATTACCGTTACCGCGGTAATCGAAATGCAATAGTACCGCATTTCGGTAATTAAAAAAGGTTCTTAAAAATTAGCAATTTTGAAAATAATGAAATTTTACATTAGTGAAATTATAGAAATGAAATTAAACTACTACTTCTTATTTATTTGGAATGCTATTATCGTTATTTTTTCGAAATTATTTAAGGTTAGGTTAGGGAATATGTTTAGTAAATCCTCAATATGAGAGTGATCTTTACTTAATGTTTTTTGCAGGAAGTGTATTTTTCAATAATTTCCTAATCAATATCACCATTTCTAAAATTGCAAATTCTAATAATTAAATTTATCTCAAGTTTGAAAAAAATTATTTAGGAATATTATTAGTTAACATTGCCCAATATTTCAATGTTTTATAAAAATTTTAATTTCATTTACAATTAATAATTTAAATCAAGACCGAAATTCAGAGAAAAGTTTAGCATCTCTGAGCGTAGGGCATGAGGTCCCTCCGGTTGAAGATGGTCACCTCTTTCACGTTCTGGCCTGATCGTGGGGCGTGGACGACTACTCCAGTCTCGGACTTGATTCCAACGTGATAGACCCTACTTGAGCTTTGACCCCGCCCCCAGAAAAGTAAATCACCAGGCCTTGAAAAATTGGTGTCCACCCATTCACAAGTCGTGTCCTTGTACTGGGCCTTCGAGTTCCTGGCGATCGTCTTCCCCGTGCCGACGTAGACGGAGTACTGGGCCAACCCTGAGCAGTCGAAGCCCCCCTTTGATGGTCCATTCTTCCCCCCGCCCCCCCACACATAAGGCTGACCTATCTGGGACCGCGCGGCGGCCACTATGTCACTGGCTCCTATGGGCGGGAAATTCAAAATTTTAATTTTAACTTTAAAATTTGTGATTTTTCTACTTACCAGCTTCAATATCCCTAAATGTGGCTAAAAGGGAAAATATAATCCCGAAAAAAAATGTTGATTTGTTCATTTTCTTCCTTTTCTGGAGAAAAATTTTAGGTATTCAATTGACAAATACAGATAAATTGCTTCTGATGGAATTGAACTGGATTTCTGAGCCTTTTATACAACATTTTATCAGTATTTTTATAGAGTTTGAATGCTATGCGATTGAAAAATATCAATCAAGAAGCAATGTTGTGCTTTTATAGTGAATAAAAGTCTTTTTTTTAATAATATATTTTTAATGAGTAAGTAACAAAAATGAATCATTTAGATAAACCTTTTGACCTTGATCATGTTCCGAATAATTGGAAAAGCGGCCAACTATAACTAAACTATACAATAACTACAAATTGTAGTTGTATGAGTTTTATTGTTAGCAAGGAAGTGCAATAATTTTTATTCGGATTGCTTCTAGACTTACACGCGAGATTTTAAGTTTTCTTTTGCACGTACCTAGTTTTAGAAAAGATGGATATTGAAGGTTTTTGGCTTTATTCAAATTTTAATTATTAATCATCGAGTTTTTGTTCCAAAAGCCGAAAATATGTAGGGAAAAATTTATACTTATAATTTATGCAGTTCAACAATTGCGAAAGCACATATGTGTATGGTAATATCTAATATGGTTATGGTTATAAGTTAGGAATCTGCCGATGTCACTCAGAAGATTAGGTTGTCAGTCCTCAGTATATATATAATTAGTTAGATAAATTGCACAATTCAAACATTTAGGTATGTTTATGATCATGTGATCATTGATTGTACAAAAATGCAAATATCACCTAAGTCCATATGAGTTTGGATGATCCCTGGCAAGCCATCTTCTTTTCTTTTTCTCTTCCCGATGATTCCGTCAATTTTGCTTTATAAATGGGAAAAGGTAAACAAATCACGCAAAAATTAATTACTTTAATTAGATTGAAGCTTTTAGAAAATAAAAGTGTTAATGATATTCAAAATGAGCTTTGTTCCAAAAACAACGTTCCAAAAACAAGGATTTATCATTTAATTAATAAAATAAAAAAATGGTATTGAACTTACTCCGAAACCCAGATCTGGTTGACAATTCAATATGTTTAGAGCTTCTCCGTGAAATTATTTCCAACCCATGCGAGTTGGGTCTAATTTTTCTCACATTTCTATTTTTAACGGATTTTTCTCGATGACCCACTTATATCTTTTACCTGAACACTTGTTCATTTATTATTTCATTAGCTTATTAAAGAGACAAATTAAATTTAAATTTAGAAATAAAATTTAATTAAAACGTTTTAAATTTTAATTGTACTGAATTTGCTATTATATTCTATTTGTCTCAAGCTCTGCTTTCAATTTGTTTACTCGAGAATGAAGATGAAAGGTAAAGTTAGTTATAAGAAAACAAAGTAATGAAATACATGGCATTGACAAACATCATTGCTCTTGACATTTGTCGGAGCATGTAGAATAAATATTCTATTATATGCTATAGTATTTAATAGGCATTTCTTAAATTTTGAATATCTAAAATGAATTGAATGTGCAAAGGGCAATAGCTTAAGTACTTTGAATTTTCTGTTGATCATTTTGAGCACTATAATTTTTTATGACTCTCACTAGTTACTATTATGTTAAATAGCTAATAATAAATAGCTAACTTATTCAGGTTAAAGTGTTAAAAGAAGTGAATTGTATTTCTTTTATTTCTACCGTGTTGAATTTTAGTAGATAAGTACATTTTCTCTATTTCAGTAAATTACTACGAATTTAATGAAAGTCGTATATTCTTTTTTGTCTTCATTTAGCCATTTAGTTTATCTCTTAGAATTATACGTAGTAAAAGTAACTTAATTTAGCGATGTGATACATTAAATTTCTGCCTTTAATTCTATTTTAATGAATGAAGCAAGGCCCAATTATATGTAAGCGTATTTTTTGTAATAAAACCTTTGATGTCTTTGTTTATTCAATGTTTAGATTTATAACAATAAGTTAACTGCAGTAAAAATAACAATTAATACTAGTTAGCCTTGCTTTACAATCAAAATTACAGTTAGTAAACCATAGTTGAGTTGAATTTAAGGACTCTTTGTTCTCACCCTCTACCATTACTCTCTATATACTCTCTATATACCTTTCTATATACTTTATTTTTATATCGTGAAGAAACTGGCAATATAAGTAAATGTATCTTTTATATATTATATTGGCAAACTCTTTCACATTTAAAATTCTTTATTTAAATC
Organism: Neelides sp. FZ-2019; assembly: GCA_009869795.1. NCBI lineage: Eukaryota > Metazoa > Arthropoda > Collembola > Neelipleona > Neelidae > Neelides > Neelides sp. FZ-2019. Next base: position 6,093 of record VJMY01001653.1, on the reverse strand, counting down.
TAAATCTAACTACTATGATACTACTTGATTGGTTGAATGATTTGGATAGTTTTACTAAAACACCTTGGACATTCTAATCAATTAAGAATCCATTAAAGTTTCTGGTATAAAAGCAAGATTTTTTTTGAATTTTGAATGCATTGGTATTTTATCTGATCTGTGAGAAGGAGCAAGATAACAAGATAACCGAATCATATTTGATCAATATGAAACTTTCCATTGTAAGAAAAATCTAAAAAAATATTCAAAAGGGTTTTTAATGATTGAGTTTTTTGTTTTATAGGTTGCTGCAATTTTGGGGATATTCTTTTTAATATGTTTGGTTAATTGCGGAAGAAGTCATGGTGGCGGCTATGGTAGAAGAGGAGGCGGAGGGGGAGGATATGGAGGCGGTGGCAGAGGTAACGATTTGTTTTGATATTTATATTAAATAATATATATATTCCATATATAAATACACCATCCAATTAATTTTTAAATATATATTTAATTAAAGGAGGAGGTCGTGGAGGCGGTTACGGAGGAGGTGGCGGCGGCGGCTATGGTGGAGGAGGAAGAGGTGGTGGATATGGAAGTGGCGGCGGCGGAGGTGGTGGATATGGAGGTGGCGGCGGCGGTTATGGCGGTGGTGGCAGAGGCGGAGGTGGTGGATATGGAGGTGGCGGCGGCGGCTATGGCGGTGGTGGATATGGAGGTGGTGGCGGCGGTTATGGCGGTGGTGGCAGAGGTGGCGGTGGTGGTTATGGTGGAGGTGGAGGAGGTGGCTATGGGGGCTATGGAAAATAAAATCTTCTCAACAAAATCATTCTGAACATACCTATTATAAAATTATATTTTTTATAAAAATGCTTTTCATAATGACGTCGCTGTTTATAATTAACTATTTGTACCTAAATACCAATATTAGTTAGGTCAAAATTGTTTTGGAATGAATACCCTCAGGAATAAAATAAATGCTATTTTGTAATACTGCAACTATTTTAATTGTTATTTAAGATATAAAAAATCAATTAGAAGTTTAACTTAAAAACAATTTAATATTTTTATTTTAACTTCCTTATATAATAATTTAAATTGTTGAGGTATTGCTAATAACCAATAGCATTTATTTTGATTGTCAAGGTGTGCATTCATCATTCTCATTCCCAAACTATTTTTGACAGTATAAGTACTTTTGTATTTTATCTGCTTTAAAACTTCTTTTTTATTAATATATATTTGAATATCCAAATATAGTCTTTAGCAAAAGTTTCCAATAATTATTTTTTAAAAAGCATAACAAGAAATTTGTTTACTTATTTTCTTTTATTAAAGCATGTTATTTGGGAAACAAAATTTCATAATCCAATTTTCAGTCCGGTCTTAGAAATATAATTTTAAAAGTAATCTTTCCTCTATAGTTTAGGCTTGATAATAACTAACTCTATTCTTACTAATTTCTTTTAAAAATGTTTTGTAATAAATAAAAAGCTTGTTTTCACTGTATATTATTATATTTTATATTCTTCTCTTGCTTTTAATTAAATTTAATTTCAACTATTAATGTATTGTTGCAAAATGCCTAATTGCAAATTCGATTAATAAATTTAATGTCGCCATTTATTCGTTTAAATCAGCACTTCATTTATTTTACTTAAAATGTTAAAGACCCTTGTCCAATCAATGTTGTCCCAAGGCAAGGTTTGATTTGGTTTCCTTCTACATTCTAATAGAATATTTAGTAATAGTGGGTTGTTTATTTAATGTTTTGCAGAAAATGTAAAAAAAATCCAGCCTGGTATATTTCAAGAACCTATTATCAGATTCTATTGAAAATTTTATCGTATAGTACTGATATATATATGTACATGTCGCTAAATTTATAAGAAAATTCATTTACTATTACAAAAGTTATTTGTTAATGAGTGAAAGAAAACATGAACAAAAGAAAATTGTAAAAAATAATTAACATTATTTTTCTTTTTTAATAAGGAGTAATTCAAAGATTCTTGATTCGATTTTCATGTGATTTTCAGGGTTTAGCGATCATATATATGAGTTTAAACGATAAAAATTTTAGGTAATTTCATGAGCGGGTTTAAAAGTTACGGCGGGTTGAACTAGTCCGCCTCTTTAGGGAACAAGTCTTGTATGATGTAAAATTAAACTTGTTCCGATGAATCCAAAGGTTAAAGTTCTGTCAAACGTATTCAGATGATATTCATGGTATATTATTTTATCAAGTATATATTCATTTCAATAATTATAGTTAGTCCCCAAATTTACTATTATTATATGCATATAAATGATAGTAGAGTTAATAGACAATCCTACAAACTTTAGAAGTTTAGATTATAATGTTCACGAGTGACAAAAGTTTTATCTATAAATTACAACACGAAAGTATATGAAGACTGAACACTCGAGTTTATATAGCATTGATGGCATTGAATGGCGGAAAAACTTACTAAAATAACGTTAAGATAACATATGCTATATCAAATTCAATTATTTCCTATATGTTCGATTGCTAATCCTTGTTAATTGTTAAATATTAAATGGAGCAGCTGACCGAACTTCAATTTACTGATTTAATACTTTATATTTTCTAGTTATTAAAAATCCATTTGGATTTTTGTTCATTAATAATGCACAATTATTTATTTGATATCTTTAATGTATCGTAACATAATAAGTACTTCCTATTTTTACATCACGAACTGCATGTTAATTTTCAGTAAAAAGTCAGAATATATTTTTCAAAGTTAAATTTATAATTCGTTGATAATATGTTTGGAACAAAAAATATATTTATAATTTTAAGTGTTGTTGTGGCTTACTATGTAGGGAAATATTTAATAAAGGATATTGAAGGTCCTGTTGTGACATTTGCAACAGGGAGAGTCAAAGGTATAATTAAAACCTCTCGAGATGGGAGACTATACTATGCCAATCTTGGAATCCCATACGGTATTAAATTAAACAGTTTTTCTTATTATATTATGGGTTTCAAATAAAACAATATTTTAAGTTAAAAGCATTATAAATAAATATATTTAATTGTGTACTGAATTGGAACTTTGCTTTTTTTAGCAAAGCCACCGATTGGAGATTTAAGATTTAAGGTGAATTCACCCAATCCAACTATAATATAATATATAATAAATAATGATTGTTTTGCATATTGCAACATAACATATAAAACGATATGAAAATACCCATGTTCCTAAATACTAAATCAACTCAAAGAAATCCTTTATTTTATAATAAATTATAAAAATTATAATTTGAAATGAAAAAGCCTCCTCAACCAGTATCAAAATGGGATGGAATTCTTGATACGAGTCAAAGCGCATCAATGTGTTCTCAAGTTTCATTCGCAACTAATCGGCCAACAGGATCAGAAGATTGTCTTTATTTAAATGTTTTCACCCCTAAGGTATTTAAAAAATTCTAGATTTTTTATATAAGATAATATAAAGGTTTTTAAATAAACAATATCTTATTACGCTATTTAAAAAGTTTAACTTTAAATAATTTTATTTAAAGTTGCCAGGAAAAACACTTATAACAACATCATTACCTGTAATGGTTTGTAAGTTAATAGTTTAATACTTATTTGATAAATTAAAATAATATTAATGATATATTTTTTATTAAAATTGCCTTATTAGCTAATTTATATTCAATTAAATTAATTTGAAATTATAGTATTTTTAATTTCAGGGATTCACGGTGGTGGTTTTGTGATAGGATCGGGGGAAGAATATCAACCGGACTATTTTATGGATCAGGTTCAATTAATTATTTTAATAAAAATATTTAAGTAAATTATTATTCAGAGAGGGTAAATATGCAATATATAGAAAATAGAAAAGATTACAAATGGTTTATAATCAATAACAATTTATTAATTGCATTTACAGGACGTCGTTATTGTATCGCTGAATTATAGGCTCGGGGCATTAGGTACGTTAGAAATATCTACAAAATTTCAAATTCAAATTATCTAATATTTTTATTTTAGTGATATTCTTTTATGAAGAGTTTCGTTTTTATTATGTTTTTAATATGAAGGTTTTTTGAATACTGGCGATGAAGTCGCCAAAGGAAATCAAGGGTTAAAAGATCAATCTCTTGCATTAAAATGGATTCAAAATAATATTAAGCAATTTGGAGGGGATCCAAAGAAAGTAACTATATTTGGAGAAAGGTATATATTAGCTATTTGAATCAAACAGGTACATTTTTGAGATATTTGTTAGAATTCTATTATTTTCAATTTTAGTGCGGGAGGTGTTTCAGCCCATTTTCATATGTTGAGTCAAATGTCCAATGGTAGAGTATATTCATTTAAATTACAAAAACAGATTCAAAAGTAAATAGCAGGTCTAGGTATATAAATAAAATATTAAGTATCGAGAATTATTGTGATTTGTTAGTATAATTGAAAATTATTAAAAAGATAATTAGTAAGCATTAATATGAGTATTTTTCCCCAAGGTACGTTTCATCGAGTTATAAGTCAAAGTGGTGTCGCAAATCAATGGGCCGTTTCAAAAAATCCGAAGGAACAAGCGTTATGGCTTGGACGACAACTCGGTTGCTTAGATGAAAATTCTGATAAATTAGTTAAATGTCTCAATGGTGTCTCTCCATCTGATATAGTCAAAGCTCAAATAAATCCAGTCGTAAATGAAAATTAATAATTAAATAAAATTATATATATATATATAAATAATAATATTTGAAAATAATAACATCAACAGTTTTTATAATTAAAATATATTTTCTACATATAATTTAGTTTGAAATTCCATCAGAGAATAAAATAGCAATTTTCACTCCTTCAGTTGAAACAATTAAAGATGATCAAGCCTTTCTGATTGACCATCCAGAAAATATCATTAAAGGTGGAAAAATGAACAAAGTTGATTGGATGACTGGGGTAAATTCAGACGAAGGCCTTTTAATTTCAATTCGTAATATTCATAAGTTTTATATTAAATAACCAAACATTTATTGTATTTTATATTATATAATATAAATAAAATTGATTATCAAGTTAATTAATACTTTTTAATCATATTTTTAAATACAGCAATTGTAAGAAATGAAACTCTTTTAAGAGATATTCAAGAACGTTTCAACTACTTAATTCCAATTTATATGGAAATTGAGAAAAATGACGAAGTGAACCAAAAAATTAGGGAATTTTACTTTGGCAATCCCAAAGAACGAATTGACACAATTGAGAAACTTCAATCCTTCACTGATGTTTTCTCTGATAAATATTTCTTTTGGCCAATGCACGAATATGCAATTTTACACTCAAAGAGTCATCCAGTTTATTTGTATTATTACACTTATAAAGGTTTAAAAATATATTTTCATCATTTATTATTTTTAACGGTCAAATTTTATATTAATGATTATTTTTAATACCAACTATAATTGTTAATAATTATATTAAAAAATACTAATATACACTCTGACACTAAATTTGGTATCAGTTAGACTAATCCACCGTGACGTTTAAAGCAATGCATTTCTATCTCTTTCCGGTTCAGCTCACATGCATTTTATTTTTTTCTCCCTCATGCCACTCTCAGATTTCGTCGAATTTCATGATAAAATGAAATGCAAGTGAGCGGATCCGGAGAGAGAAAAGAAATGCATTGCTTTAGACGTTGTGTGGATTAGTCTAACTGATACCGACTTCAGTGTCAAAGCGTATATTATAATTAGGTGTTTCGAGTTTTGGCAACCTACTTATGTGCGTCTCAGGAAAATTTCCTCCTATTGTTGATCTCGCTATTGACTACATTACGACTTTAATTAATAGAAAACTTTTTGGCGTCGAACCTCCCCATTATGGGGTAGCTCACCTTGACGAAGTTTTTCAGATTTTACGAACACCTTTTGTTGACTCTGTTCCATTAGGGTCAAAAGATTACGAATTTTCAAAAGATTTTATTCAACTTTGGGTTGATTTTGCTTATGGGAGGTAATTAAATTATTTTAATAATCTAAAAATCATAATTTAATTAAAATTAATCTGATATAAAAATTAAGTTTTTAAGAATTCAATATTTTTATAGAGAGCTGATCTTC
>VJMY01001652.1:0-10054 GCA_009869795.1 Neelides sp. FZ-2019 | reverse complement strand
CGCTTTCTGACCAGCACGGCCAAACTCCCCCGCAAGGAGGCCAAGGTCCTGGTGCGGCGAGCCTTAAAGGTTCGGTACGAGGTGGCCATTTGATTATCTTTAAGCGCACTTTGGTTTACTTTAGAGGTGTTTGAATACGCTTAGATAAATCAAAGGAGCGATTATGGCTAGAGGAGGAAGACGTCCTGGGGCCGGACGTCCCCGGCAAGGGGTGGAGGGGCGGGTTCTTTGGATCTCCCTTTCCCCGGAGGACTGGCAGAGGGTGGAGGAGGCTTTACCCCAGGTGGAAGGCCCTAGGGCCCGGGCCCTGGGGACCCTACTGGTGGCAGGAGCGGAGGTGGCCAGTCTCCCCCCCGAGGACCTGGAGAGGCTAGTCAGCGCCCTGGACGAGGGGGAGACCTTGGGGGGCCTCCTTCAAGCCGGGCTGGAGATGCGGGATCTAAGGCGGGCTCCCTGGTGGATCCGCCTGTGGCGGTGCCTAGGGGGGCAGTTATGAGGACCCGGTACCTGATCGCCCTGGCCCTGGCGGAGATGGCCCGGCAGGCGGAGGGCCTCCCCCTGACCCCGGAGGAGAAGGCCTTCCTGGCCCGGATATGGGAAGGCCTTAACCCCGTGAACCCCACCCACTTGGAGGAAACCGAGGCCCGGCGGAGGGCCTGGAGCCTGGTGGCGGAGGAGGTGGCCCGGCGCATTGCGGACGGCTGGGACGAGTACGGAGCCCCCACCGTGGCCAAGCACCCCAGCGGAGGCTTCTTCGCCCACTACCAGGGCCCCAACGGGGAGCGGATCGTGGAGGCCTCCAGCAAGCGGGAAGCGTACAGGAAGGCCCGGAAAGAGTGGATCCGGGACCTCCTGGACCCCTGACCGATGCCCATACATTGGACGCACCCCAGGACAGCCCCAACACCTAAGCGCTCTTCAGGACGGAACTTCTCTCACCTCGCAATCTGTAGACCTTCCGGGGATTCCCTGACACTCTGCCCCGCCCCTGGTCCCGTTCCGGGAACGGCGGGAAGGCCCCCCTACCCTGGACGAAGTGGTAAAAATCCCGTCCTGGACGGCGTGAAAGCAAACTTTCGCGAAGGAGCCTGGCCGAAAAAGTTTCAACGCCCTTCACTACCGACGAAGTAAGTATTGGATGGTATGGGCATATGTGCGATAGACTGGCCAGGCGAAAAGATTTCGGTTTGCAAAACCCCGCGGGGTGCGGGTAGTGTGCAAAAAAGAAGGGGGGTTCCCTAGAGGAAACCCACCCGCCCCAGCAAGGGCTCCTCTAGGTTAACCCCCCGAAGCCAAGGGGGTCAAGGACATGCACCTAGAGGAAGGACAGAAGAACGGACAGAACGGAATCCTGAGAATCCCGGAAAACCTGCCACCCAAGACGCAAGCGCTTATCGCCAGGATCTACGCCGAGCGCCAGAAGCGGCAGGCCATGGGCGGGGAGGCCATGGGTGGGGAGGTCTCCACCGCCTCTGAGAGCCCCGCTGAGGCCCCTGGCCCGGAGGCCCAGGCCTTCACCACCACCCCCCCGGCTCCCCGGCCTTCTGAGGCCCCTAGGGAGCCGAGGAGGGCCATGGTCCCGCGCCCGGTGGGGGAGATGGTGGCCAGCATCCTGCCCCGCCCCCTGAAGGGGGAGGAGCTTCCTCCCGTGGACTGGGCCCCCTCCCTCCTGTCCAAGGTTGAGGAGGCCCTGGGGAGGTACCCGGAGCGGGTGGCGGGCCTAACCCCCCGGGCTCGCCGGCTGTACACCTACCTGCTGGCGGCGGGCCTGGCCCGGTTGCGGCGGATGGGGCGGCCCATCACCCGCGCCCTGACCCAGGTGATCCTGTTCGTGCCTGTGGAGGCTCTGGCCGTGGCCCTGGACATCCCGGTCAGGAGCCTGTACCGGGCCCTGACGGAGCTGAAGGGGGTGGGCCTGGTGGCCAGCCGTGCCTGGTACACCCCGGCCACGGTGCACGGGCGGCCTGGGATCTACCGGGCGGGGGTGGTGTTTGCCGTGCGGCTGCCCCACCGGGACGGGAGGGCGAAGCTCTACCCGGAGGACCTGCAGCACAAGTGGAGGGACCTGGATGGGGACATTGCCGCCGGTCGCACCGCCTGGGCCCACCTAACCGAATGGCAGGAGGCGCGTTGGGCGAAAAAGGGCTCCAGGAGGGCGAAGGGGGCTTCCCCGGGGGTCTCTCCGCCCGAGTTGGCAGAGTCTAGAAGTTCACCCCTAAGGGGTGAGTCTGAGGTCCTGGAGTTCATTTTGGGGTGGGGGTCGTTATCCCCGGAGCGTAGCGAAACCCCGTTAGAGATAGACTCTGCCAACGGCAGCCCCAGCGACCTCCTGGCCCGTCTGGCACGGGAAAAACCCGGTTCCCGCCGCCGCCTGGTGGAGGAGATCGCCCTGGGCCTGGCCAGGGGGTTCCGGGATCCGGGGAGCACCCGCTTCTATGCCTGGGTGATCTGGCACGCCTTCCGGGCCCACATCTACGGGTACCGCCCTGACGCCATGGATATCGTCCTGTGGGCCATCCGCCGGGTCTCCGAGGGCCTGGCCACCGGATCCGTGCGACGACCAGGAGCCCTGCTGGTCCGCCTCCTCAAGGAGCAGGGCCTCATGGATCTCTTCCGCCAGGCTCCCTCCTGGCGGGTGGCCTAGTCTAGGCGGCCCGGGCCGGGATCACCCGGCCCTGGGGCAGGACCACGGCCAAAAGCTCCCCCCCCTGGAACAGGGCGTGGACCAGGGGACCCTCTTCCCGGCTCCACCCCTGGAGGCGGGGTAGGCTCTCCATGGCCAGGCGGGCGGCTTCGGGATCGTCCAGGGGAAGGACGGCCAGGACGAAGTTCTCGGGGAGGATCTCCACCAGCCCGGGGTTTTCCAGCAGGGCCTCCCCAAAGCGCTCTTGCAAAGCGAAGAGCCTTTCCTCGGCGGTTAGGCCTTGTGGGTTCACCATGCCTCCTTGCCCTGGGCCTTGGCGGCCCGGTACTCCTCAATGTACTCCCTGGCCCGGCTGCGGAGATCCCTCTTGGCCCAGTTCAGGGCCTTTCCGGGGCTTTCGGGCAGAGGGACCGGCTCATGGGCGGCGATCCGGTTCCGGTCCCTGTGCCCCTTGCCGCCGGCGGTGTCGTAACGAACCACCCAGACCCAACGGTCCTCCTCGGGGTCCAGCCACTCCAGTTGCGTGGCCCATGAGAGCACCTTCCCCTTGGCCACCTCCAGTGTGGTGCGGATCCGCACCCCACCCTCCGGATCCCTTGGGGGAAGCTCCTCCACGTACTGACGGATACGGATAGTCCCAGTCCCCATGCCCACCACCCTAACCCCCAGGGCGGACCAAACAGCGACCCCCAGCCCGCAGGCTGGGGGTAAGGGCGGGGGATAAGGCAGTCCCCCTAGCGGGATTGGCGCCCCGCAGGGCGGGACCGGCCCGCTAACCGGTCCTGAAGGTTGGCCTTTTCTGGCCGGCCAAGCCCCCGGTTTACCGCCTCGGGACGGCGTCCAGCAGTGGCACCCCTCGGGGTGCACGCCGGGGTTCCTGGTAAGCCCCAGGATGGCCAGGCATGACGCCTGCCGGTGGCCTGACCCGTTCCGCAAGCCCGCGGGCTCACGGTGGCCAGGGCCGGATCCGATCCCTTTGGCGGGATCCTGCCCCCGATAGGGTTCGGGACACCGTGGCTGGATCCGTGTGGTGGACCCGTCCCCCCCGATTTAGAGCCTCGGGACGGCTGTGGCTGGACCATAACGGAGGTCCCTCCGGCGGCCTGGCCCCCACCAAGCACCGTTGGTCCCAACCGGTGATCCAACCCGAGATCGCTACGGGTCTTCCCTCCACCGCTTTTTGGCGGCTTCCTCGGTACTCACCCGCTCCGTCCCCGCCGATCCCGCGCTTATCCGGTCCTCGTTGGGCGGGTTTCCCCGCCTCCTAGACCGTTTTCCCGCGCCCAGCCCTGGGGTTTCCACACCTCCCAGGGCCTTCCCACCCCCTATGGATTCAGGGGTGGGGGACACACACCACCAAGTGGTGCTCGGCGGGGTCGCCATTCCCGTCCACCGTGTTATCAGGCACCTAGCCGACCGGCTCCAGGAGCGCGCCATCATCCCCGAAGGGACCCGCTTCAGGGCACGTGGGTAAGGGCCGCTACAAACCCTCACGTGGGCGGGCGGCATGAAGCACTTAGGCTTGCCCCCTTCATCGCCCGGTTCAACCCCCTCATCAGGGGCTTTCGGCAACCCTCTTGCGAGGGCTTTCGGCACCGCCCTAGCCGTATAGCCTCCGCTGTTAAGCCAGAGGCCACGACACTTGACCCGTGACTCAGCACCCCTTGGGCGTGTGGACCCTTGGAGCACCCACGGGCGGGCACGCCACTCCCTCGTGGCGTAGGGGTCTCCCCCTCCACAGGCGACGGCTGGCTCGTACGACCATTGGCGGCCAACCTTTAAGCGGTCGTGGCGATAGGACGGCACCTTTCCCCGGGTTACCCCGGTTTCCGGCACCACCCCCGCCCCAAACCGGACAGGCGGGATTACCGCATCCGGCTTTCCCCGACCCAGGCTGGGCCGGTGGGCGGTTGACCTGGTGGGGGCCAGGCTCACACCCCCATTTTAGCCGTTCGTACAGCGACCCTTAATTAAACCCCCCTTCCTCCCCCCTCCCCTTCTTCCCAAATCCCCCACTTCAAACGGACTTTCCCCTTCCCCGGCCCAGGTATAATGGAAACATGACGGATAAAGCCCCTTACCCCTGGGCGGGATACGACTGGGGCACCCTGTACCGGTCCCTGGCCCACCCCGGCAACCGGTACCGGTACGCCCTGCTCATTCCCGGCCCCCCCCAGGCGAAGCCCCGGGAGGTGGCCCACCACCGGACCCGGGGCACCCGGCTTTTCCGGGTCCCCGAGGGGTGGTTGATCCTCTCGGCCCACCCGGAGGTGAGAGGCCTCCAACTTAAGGACCTCTCCCAGCACCCCATCCGCACCGGCCCGTTTTTGCTGACCTGGGGACGAGCCTCCTACGATCCCAATCCCCGGGCCCGGCTACTGGTATCCCCGCGGTGGGTCAGGGAGAAGGCCCGCTACGTGAACTGGGTGACCCACGGCCTCACCTGGCCAGGGGGTAAGGTGAAGGCCGCCCCCCAGGTGCTGAAGGCGGTGAACCAGGTCACCCGGGAGATCCGCTACGCCAACCGCTGGGGCTTTCTGCCCCCGGAAACGGCCCGGCGGTGGGACAAGCTGGTCCGGCGCAACCTATGGCGCTTTCTGACCAGCACGGCCAAACTCCCCCGCAAGGAGGCCAAGGTCCTGGTGCGGCGAGCCTTAAAGGTTCGGTACGAGGTGGCCATTTGATTATCTTTAAGCGCACTTTGGTTTACTTTAGAGGTGTTTGAATACGCTTAGATAAATCAAAGGAGCGATTATGGCTAGAGGAGGAAGACGTCCTGGGGCCGGACGTCCCCGGCAAGGGGTGGAGGGGCGGGTTCTTTGGATCTCCCTTTCCCCGGAGGACTGGCAGAGGGTGGAGGAGGCTTTACCCCAGGTGGAAGGCCCTAGGGCCCGGGCCCTGGGGACCCTACTGGTGGCAGGAGCGGAGGTGGCCAGTCTCCCCCCCGAGGACCTGGAGAGGCTAGTCAGCGCCCTGGACGAGGGGGAGACCTTGGGGGGCCTCCTTCAAGCCGGGCTGGAGATGCGGGATCTAAGGCGGGCTCCCTGGTGGATCCGCCTGTGGCGGTGCCTAGGGGGGCAGTTATGAGGACCCGGTACCTGATCGCCCTGGCCCTGGCGGAGATGGCCCGGCAGGCGGAGGGCCTCCCCCTGACCCCGGAGGAGAAGGCCTTCCTGGCCCGGATATGGGAAGGCCTTAACCCCGTGAACCCCACCCACTTGGAGGAAACCGAGGCCCGGCGGAGGGCCTGGAGCCTGGTGGCGGAGGAGGTGGCCCGGCGCATTGCGGACGGCTGGGACGAGTACGGAGCCCCCACCGTGGCCAAGCACCCCAGCGGAGGCTTCTTCGCCCACTACCAGGGCCCCAACGGGGAGCGGATCGTGGAGGCCTCCAGCAAGCGGGAAGCGTACAGGAAGGCCCGGAAAGAGTGGATCCGGGACCTCCTGGACCCCTGACCGATGCCCATACATTGGACGCACCCCAGGACAGCCCCAACACCTAAGCGCTCTTCAGGACGGAACTTCTCTCACCTCGCAATCTGTAGACCTTCCGGGGATTCCCTGACACTCTGCCCCGCCCCTGGTCCCGTTCCGGGAACGGCGGGAAGGCCCCCCTACCCTGGACGAAGTGGTAAAAATCCCGTCCTGGACGGCGTGAAAGCAAACTTTCGCGAAGGAGCCTGGCCGAAAAAGTTTCAACGCCCTTCACTACCGACGAAGTAAGTATTGGATGGTATGGGCATATGTGCGATAGACTGGCCAGGCGAAAAGATTTCGGTTTGCAAAACCCCGCGGGGTGCGGGTAGTGTGCAAAAAAGAAGGGGGGTTCCCTAGAGGAAACCCACCCGCCCCAGCAAGGGCTCCTCTAGGTTAACCCCCCGAAGCCAAGGGGGTCAAGGACATGCACCTAGAGGAAGGACAGAAGAACGGACAGAACGGAATCCTGAGAATCCCGGAAAACCTGCCACCCAAGACGCAAGCGCTTATCGCCAGGATCTACGCCGAGCGCCAGAAGCGGCAGGCCATGGGCGGGGAGGCCATGGGTGGGGAGGTCTCCACCGCCTCTGAGAGCCCCGCTGAGGCCCCTGGCCCGGAGGCCCAGGCCTTCACCACCACCCCCCCGGCTCCCCGGCCTTCTGAGGCCCCTAGGGAGCCGAGGAGGGCCATGGTCCCGCGCCCGGTGGGGGAGATGGTGGCCAGCATCCTGCCCCGCCCCCTGAAGGGGGAGGAGCTTCCTCCCGTGGACTGGGCCCCCTCCCTCCTGTCCAAGGTTGAGGAGGCCCTGGGGAGGTACCCGGAGCGGGTGGCGGGCCTAACCCCCCGGGCTCGCCGGCTGTACACCTACCTGCTGGCGGCGGGCCTGGCCCGGTTGCGGCGGATGGGGCGGCCCATCACCCGCGCCCTGACCCAGGTGATCCTGTTCGTGCCTGTGGAGGCTCTGGCCGTGGCCCTGGACATCCCGGTCAGGAGCCTGTACCGGGCCCTGACGGAGCTGAAGGGGGTGGGCCTGGTGGCCAGCCGTGCCTGGTACACCCCGGCCACGGTGCACGGGCGGCCTGGGATCTACCGGGCGGGGGTGGTGTTTGCCGTGCGGCTGCCCCACCGGGACGGGAGGGCGAAGCTCTACCCGGAGGACCTGCAGCACAAGTGGAGGGACCTGGATGGGGACATTGCCGCCGGTCGCACCGCCTGGGCCCACCTAACCGAATGGCAGGAGGCGCGTTGGGCGAAAAAGGGCTCCAGGAGGGCGAAGGGGGCTTCCCCGGGGGTCTCTCCGCCCGAGTTGGCAGAGTCTAGAAGTTCACCCCTAAGGGGTGAGTCTGAGGTCCTGGAGTTCATTTTGGGGTGGGGGTCGTTATCCCCGGAGCGTAGCGAAACCCCGTTAGAGATAGACTCTGCCAACGGCAGCCCCAGCGACCTCCTGGCCCGTCTGGCACGGGAAAAACCCGGTTCCCGCCGCCGCCTGGTGGAGGAGATCGCCCTGGGCCTGGCCAGGGGGTTCCGGGATCCGGGGAGCACCCGCTTCTATGCCTGGGTGATCTGGCACGCCTTCCGGGCCCACATCTACGGGTACCGCCCTGACGCCATGGATATCGTCCTGTGGGCCATCCGCCGGGTCTCCGAGGGCCTGGCCACCGGATCCGTGCGACGACCAGGAGCCCTGCTGGTCCGCCTCCTCAAGGAGCAGGGCCTCATGGATCTCTTCCGCCAGGCTCCCTCCTGGCGGGTGGCCTAGTCTAGGCGGCCCGGGCCGGGATCACCCGGCCCTGGGGCAGGACCACGGCCAAAAGCTCCCCCCCCTGGAACAGGGCGTGGACCAGGGGACCCTCTTCCCGGCTCCACCCCTGGAGGCGGGGTAGGCTCTCCATGGCCAGGCGGGCGGCTTCGGGATCGTCCAGGGGAAGGACGGCCAGGACGAAGTTCTCGGGGAGGATCTCCACCAGCCCGGGGTTTTCCAGCAGGGCCTCCCCAAAGCGCTCTTGCAAAGCGAAGAGCCTTTCCTCGGCGGTTAGGCCTTGTGGGTTCACCATGCCTCCTTGCCCTGGGCCTTGGCGGCCCGGTACTCCTCAATGTACTCCCTGGCCCGGCTGCGGAGATCCCTCTTGGCCCAGTTCAGGGCCTTTCCGGGGCTTTCGGGCAGAGGGACCGGCTCATGGGCGGCGATCCGGTTCCGGTCCCTGTGCCCCTTGCCGCCGGCGGTGTCGTAACGAACCACCCAGACCCAACGGTCCTCCTCGGGGTCCAGCCACTCCAGTTGCGTGGCCCATGAGAGCACCTTCCCCTTGGCCACCTCCAGTGTGGTGCGGATCCGCACCCCACCCTCCGGATCCCTTGGGGGAAGCTCCTCCACGTACTGACGGATACGGATAGTCCCAGTCCCCATGCCCACCACCCTAACCCCCAGGGCGGACCAAACAGCGACCCCCAGCCCGCAGGCTGGGGGTAAGGGCGGGGGATAAGGCAGTCCCCCTAGCGGGATTGGCGCCCCGCAGGGCGGGACCGGCCCGCTAACCGGTCCTGAAGGTTGGCCTTTTCTGGCCGGCCAAGCCCCCGGTTTACCGCCTCGGGACGGCGTCCAGCAGTGGCACCCCTCGGGGTGCACGCCGGGGTTCCTGGTAAGCCCCAGGATGGCCAGGCATGACGCCTGCCGGTGGCCTGACCCGTTCCGCAAGCCCGCGGGCTCACGGTGGCCAGGGCCGGATCCGATCCCTTTGGCGGGATCCTGCCCCCGATAGGGTTCGGGACACCGTGGCTGGATCCGTGTGGTGGACCCGTCCCCCCCGATTTAGAGCCTCGGGACGGCTGTGGCTGGACCATAACGGAGGTCCCTCCGGCGGCCTGGCCCCCACCAAGCACCGTTGGTCCCAACCGGTGATCCAACCCGAGATCGCTACGGGTCTTCCCTCCACCGCTTTTTGGCGGCTTCCTCGGTACTCACCCGCTCCGTCCCCGCCGATCCCGCGCTTATCCGGTCCTCGTTGGGCGGGTTTCCCCGCCTCCTAGACCGTTTTCCCGCGCCCAGCCCTGGGGTTTCCACACCTCCCAGGGCCTTCCCACCCCCTATGGATTCAGGGGTGGGGGACACACACCACCAAGTGGTGCTCGGCGGGGTCGCCATTCCCGTCCACCGTGTTATCAGGCACCTAGCCGACCGGCTCCAGGAGCGCGCCATCATCCCCGAAGGGACCCGCTTCAGGGCACGTGGGTAAGGGCCGCTACAAACCCTCACGTGGGCGGGCGGCATGAAGCACTTAGGCTTGCCCCCTTCATCGCCCGGTTCAACCCCCTCATCAGGGGCTTTCGGCAACCCTCTTGCGAGGGCTTTCGGCACCGCCCTAGCCGTATAGCCTCCGCTGTTAAGCCAGAGGCCACGACACTTGACCCGTGACTCAGCACCCCTTGGGCGTGTGGACCCTTGGAGCACCCACGGGCGGGCACGCCACTCCCTCGTGGCGTAGGGGTCTCCCCCTCCACAGGCGACGGCTGGCTCGTACGACCATTGGCGGCCAACCTTTAAGCGGTCGTGGCGATAGGACGGCACCTTTCCCCGGGTTACCCCGGTTTCCGGCACCACCCCCGCCCCAAACCGGACAGGCGGGATTACCGCATCCGGCTTTCCCCGACCCAGGCTGGGCCGGTGGGCGGTTGACCTGGTGGGGGCCAGGCTCACACCCCCATTTTAGCCGTTCGTACAGCGACCCTTAATTAAACCCCCCTTCCTCCCCCCTCCCCTTCTTCCCAAATCCCCCACTTCAAACGGACTTTCCCCTTCCCCGGCCCAGGTATAATGGAAACATGACGGATAAAGCCCCTTACCCCTGGGCGGGATACGACTGGGGCACCCTGTACCGGTCCCTGGCCCACCCCGGCAACCGGTACCGGTACGCCCTGCTCATTCCCGGCCCCCCCC
>VJMY01001651.1:0-10067 GCA_009869795.1 Neelides sp. FZ-2019 | reverse complement strand
CTTGACTTTGAATACATGGACAGCTCCTCCTTCGGGAGGATACAACTACATTCGTAAATGAGGACTAGGACAGTAGGTGGAGAAGTTTAATTAGTAATTTCAAATTACTAAATTACATTTTGTATGTATTCATATACTTCATATATAAAAAAGAAAATTTTTTCTGTTAATTAAAAGTAAACTTTATGATTAATTTTTTTCAGACTATAAATGTAATATAATTTCCTATTTTAAAATTAAGTGAAAAACGTTGAAATAAGCATAAAAATTTTATATGAATATAGTAAATTTAACCCAGGAGATACTTTTAAAGCATTTTTAAGACTATTATAAAAATTTTAAGTTTTAAATGTAATTTGTAATTTGAAGAGAAATTCTAAATGTAATTGTAATTTGTAATTTATGATGCAGCTCTAAATGTAATTTGTAATTCAATTACATTTTCAATGTAATTTACTCAACTCTGAGTATTACATTTCATTAATATAGCCAGACGATTAAAAAGCTTACTGGATAATTTATGACATAACTCACCTTATCATTATAAATGCCAGCATGAAAAATATCGATTTAATTTAGTTAATCTAAAGGTTAGTTTATTTAATCTAAGTTAAATTGATCATGAGCCGTGATCGTCTAGTGGTTAGGACATTGCGTTGTGGCCGCAATAACCCAGGTTCGACTCCTGGTCACGGCACTTAACTTTTTATTTTTTATAACCCTATGTCAACACAAAAAACTCTCACTTCATTTATAAGAACTTATAACTTTTCATCTCTTATTTATGAACAATAAATTGTAAATAAAGACATGAACAAAATGATTTTTCATATTTAATGAAAGTAAGTTTAAATTTATTATTCCCATTCACATAATTTCGATTCGAAAATTTTTGATAAGTAATAAACAAATATCCTGGGATGGCGTTCATCGACTTCTAACTTCAAATTTTAACATCTTAAATCTATAGAAACTGCAAAGTTAAAAGTAGGCGTGTATCATCATCAAGGCGGACCAAAAAGATGCTTTATTTTTTGGAAAAGAAGCTTTTAGATGCTTTATTAATTTAGCTAATATATTTTTATTTCAATTAATTTGAGTCAATATTTAACTAAATTTTAAACTTCGTCGTCTTTTAATTCAATTGTGGTCAAAAAGTTATTATAGGCAACTATAAGGTGAATCTCCAATGTCGACACTGTCATGTTTGTTCTCCAAGGCGTAAATATTCTTTTAAACTGACTGACTAAAATTACGTTCGACCGACGCGCTGCTTGCTGGAACTGAGAGTAGTTTCAAGGCCAAATTTGAAAGTACTGGAAGATTTTTTGTTTTTCTTCCAAAATGAAGACATCTTCACCTGATTCGTACTCTTTAATCACTTGATATTTAATAATTTCATGTTGGGGAATTGGTCCATTTTGAAATGATGCAATAATTTCTGGAAAGGTATTATTTTTGATAAATGCGGCTGCAATTTTTGGATCGAAATTTTGAACATTTTTCCAGAATTCAATAGAAGGGTGCTTGTGTAACATGTAAATATTTAACTTTTTACTCCCTAAATTCAAGGATTTGAGTAATTCTTCAGCAGCTCTTAAATTAAGCCATACAGAAGACGTAGGCATTTTGTTACTTCCCATTTGTCTGATTGAGGAATTGAGCCCTGGGTACAATTTGTGAAGTACCCAGTTTTTCAAGCTCTTTCCAAATTTCATCATCGTTGCAAATATCCTTTAAAGATTCAATAGCCATGCACGAATCAGAATCACAATTCTCAATGAATTTTAAAACAGCTTCTCTGTTCTCGAAATGATAGTGTCCAGCCCTAACCCAAGTAGTCCATCTTGCTAAAACTGGAACTGGTGGCAGTTTAGCAGTCAAATCACATTCTTTCACGCATTCAAGAAGAATACCCCAACGGCTAGGTGACTTGATCAGAGCCGCTTTCATTTTAGAAATGAATAAATTCACTTTCTTAAATTTCTCTTATTTCTTCAGATACAAGTTTTATTACCAAGAATGCAATGCTTCTAGTTTGAAATTTCTTCTCACATTATATCCGTAAAGTACCTATAACTTTCTCTATTCATATAGAAAAGTGATAGAGTCGTTTATATTTTTGAACTAAATTTAATTTTAATAAGTTCAATAGTATAATTTTAAAATTGCTAATAAAAATTTAGAGATGCTTTAAGATGCTTTATTTTTAAAATGATGCTTTAGATCTTTTTAAACTTTTGTCAAAATACTCCTTTTATACTAGAAGATAAATAGCCAAAATATTGTTAAGGCTTTCACAACTAACTAAAAAAAATGCTTTAAGATTCTTTAGATGCTTTTGGTCCGTCTTGCTCATCATGTTTTTACTTTGCTTTCTCATTCCTAAAAAAGTTTCGACGAGTGAAATCAAAAGTAAAAGAGCCGAAGCTTTGAAATTCACCGTTTTCTCTTACATTTTAACACTTGTTCTGATTTCACATTTAACTAACATTAATCACGTTTAGAGAAAAGAAAGGTAAGTTTTCATAAAACTTAATCAAATAATTAATTATTATTTCATTAATTTATAATTTGTAACTATAAATTAAAATTATTTAATATTTAAAAAGAAGATGTCCGAAGAGAACAAAATCGCGATCCTCCAAAGGATCCGTGATGAACAAGATAAACTTTTTGGATAATTAACGGCTAATGTGTCAGATGAATAAAGGACGAGAGTTTGGAAGGAAATCCTCCTGTTTGCCCAATCTCTTGGTGAATTCGGTGGTCGCGATTACATTTACTTCAGGGACAAGGGATGGTGTCAGTGGAAATCTCAATGCCTTGTAAATAAAATTACTTTATATTTTAAAATTATCATTTGTCTAATGATATTTTTTATTAAGGCCCGAAGAGACAAGCAGAGAAAAACCTAAGCCAAGGGAGGAAAAAATACGGAGGAATACGACACGTTCATTCTCGACATTATCGGGAAGGATTCCAAGATCCTAGATGATTCCATTGGACATTGGGGAAAGTTGGAGACCGTCAGTTTCTCAGTTTGTAACTGATTCAAGACGTGTCCTCGCTCCTTCTCAACCAACAGAATCTCTTCAAGGACCGAATGCTCACGTCTCTACCTCGAATTCGGCGGATTGTCTTCCAAAAGGGAACAAAGGCAGTATTTCATTCTCAATTTGGAGATGAAAGTGAATTTTCAAGTGATGAAAACAACAAATGGATTGTGCGGAAGCGAAAGAGGAGATGAAGATTAAAGAAAGAAGCGTCTTGTCAATGAACTCCTCGTGATCCAAATTGAAAAAGAGAAGGTTGTGTTGGAAAAGGAGCGAGTTTTACTTCTTGAGCTTCAAAAAAAAGAATAATTTGAACCCTTCTAGTTTACAAGAGAATTTATTATAAATTACATACATTTATTTTTTAACTTAATTTATAACAATTGGACACATTAACGTTTATTTTCTAATTAATGTTACTCTAAAATTCTTTGTATAACATTTTTTAATTAATTACGTTTTCATGAAATAAAAAAAGATTATCTAAAGAATAAAATGATTTGACAAATGTAATAAAGATAAAATATGAAAAAAGTGAAAAATAAAATTATAAATGTGATTTAAATAAGAATCATTATCTTTGTTTCGTCTCTCCCCTTCACAAACTCTTCTTCTTCCTTGATCATCTTGAGAGCAAGTTTGGCAGCTGCCTGCTTTGCCCGGGTCTTCTTCGTTCCATTTCCATAGTAATTTCCATGGATTCCAACGGTCATCTTTACTGATTCGCGTCCACGTGCGCGCATTTTTTTCGAAGTAAACCCACTAAATTAATATTTGTTCATAAAAAATAAAATTATGAAATATTATTAGAGCGAATATAAAAATTGCCAATTTATACATGAATGTCGTTTCGGGGAAAGCTTCAATAAGTTCTCTGTACGGAGACTTTGGGATTTCTTTAAAGAAGTGATCTAAGAAATAAATCAATTTTTATATCGAGATTATCATCAGGTCATTACATAATACCATTGCCAATTTGCCACACTCAATTAACAAGTGAAGGTACGTTTTCTTGTTTCAATTTTCTATCTCATGAGCGAGAACATGATAATACATGCTAATTATATATCTAGTTTTTTCGATAGCGATAATAAATCTCAATTACCAATTTCATTTTGCAAGAGTCTAAAGAATATTTTCCAAACAGTGTCAAGGCATTTTCCTGAATCCAAATAAACAGCTGCAGCCAAAGATTTGAAAATGTCAGCAAGAACTCGAGGAACTTCAAAATGTTTCTGTCCAGTCACTTCATCATCGCTTATCAATGTATACTAATGGGAATTAATTTAACCTGTCAATTGGGATAAATTTCCAAAGGAATATGCGCTGTATATTTACGCCTTACATGTCCAACAACATGATGGTCAACAGATTCTTGATAAATAATGAAATTATCAATCATGTCCGACAATGGCTTGGACATTGACAATAGGCATTTCTGAAGTTCATATCGAACAGCCAAAGAAGCATAAGTCACTGGGTTGATTAAAGCTCCAAGGATCTCTTCAATATCTTCGCTCGTGTAAATACGATTTTCCACGACGTTATTGCAAACGTAATTCGTAATGAGAAGTTCTGGAAAATTATATAAAAATATAATTTATTTTACAAATTGCATTTAAAGTTAGAAAATAATAGTGATTATAGTAATATGAAATTATGGTTTCATGAATATTTCGCATTATGAGATATTTCGCATTAATTACCCAAAATTGCATCACCAAGAAATTCCATATTGTGGTAACAATCAGTCACATGATTTATCAAACAACTTGGATGAGTCAGTGCTTCAAGCAAATAGCTCTTATTTTTAAATCTGAAATAATAATAATATTTTTAGCAATGTACTACTTAAAAAACAACTTCCAGTAAAATTAAATTCAGTCTTTTAAACTTAAAGTTAAAAAAATTGGAATAACTCTTAATCTTATTATTTTAATTGTAATTAGTAATTAGTTTATAAGTAAACTCACGTGTAACAGATTTTTTTCTCGACCTTAAGGAAATTCGGCATTAAATTCGTTATATTTTCTAACATTTCCGGTTCATCAATCCGGAGGTCATTTTGTGAATTAAAACTCTTAATTTCCTTTGGTACTCCTTCAGAGTCAGGAATTGTATAAGTGAAAGCTTTTAGCAAACGCAAAGCCCCTCTCGGTCCACAATAAGTGAAAAAAGAACCCAAAAGTGCTTTGAATCCAAAAACAAGAGAAATCATTGAAATGTACGAATGGGAATGAGTTGAAAAATTAAGATGTTTATTTTCTCTCTTCCCCATCTTAAATCTCATTGGTCCTTGCAGTTTTTCCTCTTTCTGGTACATTGTGACTTTGTAAATTGAGGCGTGTGATTTCAAATGCGCTTCAATATCATTTGGATGCATTCTCTATACTCCAAAAAATTAATTAATTTAATATTGAACTACATTTAATGTAAAGTTAATTATCAATCTTAATTTTTTTTACCAAAATGTCTTTAATAATTGGCGAGTAAATTCCATAGTTGACTTCATATTTAGCAGCCAATTCTCCAATAAGCTTCGGAACGAAATAACCAGGGGGACTCCAAGTCTCAAAAGGATGAAATTCACAGCCACTTAATAAATCTCCAACGTCGTTTCTACTGGCAGTTTCATAAAGATGAGTCAACGTCAAGAGTCGATTTCTCAATTGGGACATTAACGGAACTTTCCAAGTTCCAAACTCTTCAAAGATGTGCAATGAAACAGCAAAATTCATAAATGCACTACCAATGGTCCCAAGTCGAAAGTTTGAAATTCCTGCTGAAGAAAATTTGAATGTTGTAGCCTAAAAAATAATATAATTATCAAAAAATCACTAAATATTACATGACTAAAACTGATGCAAATAATAAACAATTATTGAAATAAAATATCATAATTAATCTTGAGCTCGAGCGAATGCAAATAAATTAAATTTTTTACTTCAACAATTGAAAGAAATGATGGGCCATAGTCAGAATAAGCGGGATTTTCGAGTGAAGCAAATTCCAAGTCATCGAGAGAGATCAACGCTGCAAAATATTAAAACATTAATAGAAGCTGCAAATAAATTCAATTATCCTACTAACGATAAAAATAAAAATTAGCGCCATCCCTAATAGTGGGATTAAATAAAATAAATGTTTAAATTACGAATTTGAGATTCCAATGAAAGCTGAGGATCGTCAAGGAGACTAATTCCAGTCTTTAGAGTCAATTTCTTGGCAGCATGTTGCGAAGAAACAGCTTCATGGAAAAACTTAATGTCAGACTCGCTAATCATATTCGGATGAATGAACTCGAAATGCAATTCACGATCTTCAATGTATTTCTTTTCAGGAATTGCTTTATGTTCAATATTCGGCCGTTTTCCGATATCCTTCATAGCTTTCCGTTTTTCTCTCCTTTCATCTTCTTTCTTCTTTTCCAAGTCATGTGAATGCTGAAGAATTTTCAAATCCTTTTCGTTGTTCCAAGCGTTCTTGGATAATTTCCAATCAAAGTCACTTAAGAAATCCCTTGCGAGAAGAAGTCGATCCAAACGGTGTAAAACACTGGGAATGAATTTAAGCTGAATGAGTGCACTTGCAGGAACGCTGATAATACAGCAATGCTCTGGTACAAGATAAACCGGGAAGTCTTCTTCTTTTTTGCTCGGCTTCTCAAGCAAGAAATTCAATTGCTTGAATTCGTTCGAAGCTACACCAGCAAGTTTACATTTAAGCAACGGCTGCGTTGTGTCGTAAATGTTCACTTTCCTATGACTATTGTAATAATCTTTGTAGTTGATGAAATCCGCGTGGTGGAATTTGGAGAGTGGACTCATTTCTTCATCCACAGAATCAACCAAGAATAACTATAAGAATAAAATTAATAGCAATTCATAATTTTCCTTTAATGTCGAAGTCGAAGGTATCAAATAATTCAAACCAAATAGCTGGATAAAAATTAGTATTAAATCATAAATATAAAAGAATATGTGAAAAGTTGTCGTGTATTTACAGATCTTTGTTTCTTTTGATAAAAAGGAACAACAACAGTGCCTTCGTATTTTTTGAAATACGCTTTTTCTTTTGGCTTTGCTCTCTTATCAATTTCATCTCTCGGATCAAGGATTGAAACACGATTTTGAATTGAAAAGCAGTAATCTATATGCTTGAAAAATTGATCGTGGATTTCCCAATAATCTTTTCCTGAAAATTAAATAAAATTACACCAATTCAGTTATTATAGTGTCACAACGTCATTAGAAGAGTTGGTTAAAAATTGGTAAAAACAAGTTATTATAATTTAGAAAATAATAATAACATAAATATAAGTGGGAAATAAATTCAAAAAATAATTACCGTCTTTTATCAAAGGTACAATTAAATGGGACATTTTTCTCAAATCTGTGGTTTTGAACAATATATTTTCGATTCTAAGGAGACGATTGAAAATGATAAATTGAAATTCTAGCCATTTTTCAAGCTCCTTGAAAGTCACTTTCGCTTTCAACCTTTTCAAAGTCACGTTAATTGTGCCAAATGACCCATATAATGGAAAACTCCCAATCTAAAAAAATTATTGGCCAAACGATCTCGTGAGTTAGATGTGAAATTGACAATATGCATGTTAAAAGGGCACGAGATCTCAAAATTCTAAGTTTCCGGCGAAACCAAAAAATTATCATAAATATTTCTAGTATAAACAAATTTTTCCAAATTATAAGAAATTATTCAACAATAATTTTTTTATTGTAGTAATTCAATAATTTAGATTCAGGGTATTTTTCAAATTTACGGAAACTGAAAATTTTGAGATCTCGTGCACTTTTAATATGCATATCGTCAATTATTTGTACATGATTAAAATATACAAAATAAACGTAATGGACATATAACAATAAATGGCAACTTGGTAACTAACATAAGATATAACTAGCCTAAGCATGAAAAATGTTATATGCACATATAATGCCCCTTACAAAGATCTGTGTGACCTTTTTTATTTTCAACGTGCCCTGAAATCTCGCATTTTGGCAAAATATTTATAATAAATTCATAAATATCATTTCTATGAAGAAAAATACAGATTGATTCAATATTATTTAATAGTTAACTCAATAGCGATTCCAATGTAATTTTTCCCACATTTCCATATAAATAAAAAAGGTCACGCACAGATCTTTGTAAAGGAAGTAATTACCGGAGGAATTTCCTCTGCTGAAACAATTCCATAAGACATATTGCAATTTGAAAAATTGTACAAGTTTGGCCATTGGTATTTTTCAGTTACTTTTGTCATTCTTATACAAATTCTGTAAACTGAAAAACTTGAATTTTTAACAAATTTCGTCTCGAAAATCTTTGGAACCTAATTTACAAAATAAAAAGCAATGTAAACATCAAAAATTATTATGTTAATAATTAAATACTTAATAACAATGTTAAAAAGAAGCTATATATTGAGGTAACCTTCTTAGGAAACCATACACTCGGAATTTTTTCATTGTCAAATTTCTTTTCAATTTCCCCCTTTTCTTTCTCTTCTTTCGTTTGATCTTCTGCATTTCTCCCAGATTTAAAGAATCGATCCATGGGAATTGGCAAAGTTGGATAAACCGGAACGAAAGAGTCATCAAGAGCTTTGCCATCCACAAGCCTCTTTGCAACTTCAAAATAAACTGCATCTCGAGCAATATCCTTGTCTTTCATTCTCGGTCCCTGTAAACAACAAAAAATACATAAAACATTTTAAAAATTAAATAAATTGTAAAACTAATTTGTCATATAAAATATAAGCGTTCGATGACTTTTGTAAATTGGTAAATTAAATAAATATTAAACCTCAATTATCCCTTTAACGTCAGAATTCATAGGGAGCTTCATATAAGCAACGTATTCTACTAAATTTTTTTCCTCCCACCACGAAAGGGTAGACAAAGATGAAATTCCATCGCACGGCAATGTGTCAATGTATCTGAGGAAAATTAAACGTTTTTAATAAATTAAAATATTCTTATAAGAGCAATGAAATCTCTTCAACGAACCTCTCAACAATTTCGCCAGCAGAATTGAGAGAAATTCTCGGACTATCCGCTGTTCCACCGGGGCAAAACGGCTCAATTGCATCAACTCCAAAGGCTTCAGCATAGGAATTCTGCATGTAGCTGTCGATGTTCTCCACGTTCCTTATTAAATGTTGAACCATCATTACATTGATTTCTTGAAACAAATCAATTTTTGTGGAGTCCCGATGATAAAATTCCCTATCCAAAAGAGCAAAGAACAAGGCGACCTTCTTCCTTGCTCGCCCCATTGACTGAACATAGGAAGTGTAAGTTTTAATTGGATCGAAACGAATGACAAGATTGCAACTCGGAACGTCAATCCCTTCTTCTAAAACACTCGTGGCAACAAGCAGATTCAATTTCTTCTTACGGAACCTATAAAGAATTTAAAATATTATAACTCGATGTTTAATGGTGATACGATGTTTAAGTCTCAAATTTTAATTAGAATAACCAATATGGAATATTGTAAAAGTGGAAGAACCCAAATAATAATTTTACAAACTTTTCAATTGTTTCCATTTGCTTTTTTGCATAAATTCGACTCTCAACAGTTTCAAATGGTCCCCTTGAGGATCCGACAACAAAATCAGCTCGAAGAAATCCAAAGTCATCAGGCTGCTTTAATGCCAAATCCTGTAAATTCAATCGCAGTGTTTTAATAAATGATTTATAAAATATAATAAATGGAGTAAATAGTAAAAAAAAAATCCTTTCACCTTTAAGTACCAAGAAATGACTTGAGCAGTAACTCGACGATCAGTAAAGATGATTCCACACAAGCTCTTTTCATTTTCACCAAAATCACAGGAAGGCACGTCAGTGTAGCACCTTTGGCATAAAACAATTAGAAACGAGTCAAGATGTAAGTTTTTAGTTTTTAATACCTTAAATTATCTAAAATAACTAAAAAAAATAACTAAAATACCTGAAATTATCACGAAGAATTTCAACCATT
>VJMY01001650.1:0-10073 GCA_009869795.1 Neelides sp. FZ-2019 | reverse complement strand
AAATTTTACAAGGTATTTATGGGCAATTGTATACATCTTATAATACCCCCAATATAGTTTCGTAGTTTCGTAGCATCAGTTGAGAAAAAGCGTACGAAATGCCAACGCTAATAATACCCTATCTGGCGCATGAGCCCACTCGAGAGGGATCTCTCGGCTCTCTCTCTTGTCCTGACCATTGCGAAGACTTGTTGCTCCAACTAACTCTTATTTATTCTTTCTTATTTGACTTTAATTATTTTCTTTCATTATTTTTGTCATTCGGCTTCCTATTTAATTGTTTTCAATAAATAGTTTGACTCATTATTAATCTGAATTATTAAAACCCGAGCCATAAGCATCATAATTTACATCACATGATTATTATGATTTTCAACTAAAATTCTTTGTTTTAAGTTTTATTGAATAATTAAAAAGACCAGAGATCATATCATGTTTAAAGATTCTCAAATTAATGCGGTGCAATTTAGCTATAATAAAAATTAATTGCTAGAATTGATAGAAATTGCTCATTTTTCGACTTGTAATTTCATTCGTCATTATTCGACATATCATGCCTATATATTTTCCTAGTTTTCTGAGAGAAGTTGGTATATAAAAACTGTATAATAATTTCAATATAAGCGTAATTTTCTAATGAATAAATTGTTTAATTAACTATTCTATTACAAAAATATTATAAAAGAGCACGTTATATAATTCTAAATTCTCACCTGTCTAAATGTTCCTTTTGTGACTAAAAGTTTGTAAATGGCCATTCCAGGAATACATGCCACACTTGAAGACGCGATGCACCAGCCCAAAACGTTCGCCCAATGAGGGTAAACATAATCTTTGTATTTTAGCGGAGTGTAGTCAACGAGGGCAAACACGATGATTGCCTGAACAAGTTAAAAAGTTCAATTCATTAAAACCTGTCAACTAATGAAGGTATGGAGTAAGAATATGGTGAATATTAACTCACTGAAATGAAGCAAGGAGCTATGTATTTCCAGCAAACCCTCCAAAACACTCCAGGGTAGAATCCCAACATTTCTTTAATATCGGAGCTGAATCGGTCAATTCCTACAGCCGGGGCAAATTTGAGTCAAGAATAAGTTTTAAGAGGAGGAAAGTACCATAGATCCAAGAAACGGCGACGGCTTCAATTAGCACGGCAAAGAGAATGGAATATCCCGCCGCGTACCGGTCCAGGAGGTTGAAGAAGTAAAAGCCACCTTGGGCACAGGACCCGAGTCCCACGACAAAGTAAAGGGTGAAGAGGCAAAGGACGAAGATTTCCCTATGAGCTCCAATCACCGGGAACTCGTCACTCAATGCCGTAATGATGGCTTCTGAACCTCCAAACTAAAATGGAAAAAATAACTCAATTTCTCCTGTCACTTCCGACCTCTCAATTAAAAAATCCTCCCTCTGGCCAAATGATAATTAATTGGAAATGAAAATTCCTTTTTGTGTGTGATTGGAATTGATGGGGTTAGTTTGAAAAGAGACCGAGCTATCGAGTCCGAGCGTGAGTAACATCATGAAGAAGAGGAGAGCCCAAAACGTGGATCCCCACATGGTGGCAATTGCTTCAGGGTAGACAATAAAGACGAGGCCAGGCCCTTCCGTCGCAACGTCCTGTAACACATCCCATGCGAGTGTCAATAAAGTAAATTAATAAATTAATAACTCAACTTTAATCTGCTTCCCCGACTTTTCAGCCATGTAGCCAAGAACAGAGAAAATTACGAATCCGGCGATGAAACTCGTAGCGGAATTAATACAACTTGTAAAAATAGCATCCCTGTAATCAAATAATCATTAAATTTTCCCCAATCTGCTCAATTGAATTTTGGCTATTCCACGTAATATGCTACTTACTTGTATACATTGTTGTGGAATTTGTTGTAAGATGCGAAAGCTAGTAGAACTCCAAAACCTGGTCCAAGTGAGAAGAAGACTTGTGTGGCCGCGTCGAACCAAACCTTTCAAAATATAACCAGGAATATGAGAAATAAAGGAGAAAGTCAAAAAAGAAGAAAGTTCGAGCGAACGAAAATAAAGTTTTTATTAACTCTCTCGTAACTTAATTTTTAAATTATTTGACCAGTTTAATGAACCAAGGTATTAGCTCCGTACATAGTGGATACTCTGCATAAATGCACATTAAAATACAAGTATTTAAGTATACATACATACATATAGTGCAAAAATAAGTAACAACTTTAATTATATGTATTATATTAAATACATTTAATGCCAATACGCTTAATTTACTAAACCATAAAATATTCAGAGTACCTATGAAGTATTCACAAATATGTAAGTATATATGGAATATGTATATACCATATGATAATAATGCATAGCATTATATACCTACTAAGGTTGGCATATATTAGGTAATAATAAAATATGCGGGCACGCAGAGTGATTTTGGCATTTAAAGCCTTGGCTTAAATAGGTAAGAAAGCTCAAATATATAGGTTAGTGTAAAAAATATTTTGGTTGTGGAGTCCTCGTGGAAACCTACGGTCATCTGTCATTCTGTTCGTGGGTCCTTGAGGACACGGAATTTCCATTAGGGTGGAAGGAAAGCTCAGTTCCCCTATTTAGATCTGAGGGTGGGAAAGTGGGTGAAAACTTACTTCTGGTTTCATGATCCTCTCGAAATTCGGCGACAAGTAATAACGAATTCCGTCCGCAGCTCCCGGCAGAGTCACTCCATGGATGAGTAATATGAGGAGGACGAAGTAAGGGAACAGCGCCGTGAACTTTTTTCATATATTACACACATAATATGCATAACTCATTTTTTCTTCCATTATTGAGATTACAGGAGCTCAAAATGAGCATCGGAATAGAAATGTCCCAGAGCAAAAGGCGTAGGCACTGGAAATCCACAGGGCCCCCTATGGTCTCCCATATTGAAGACATGGAGACATACGTACATGCATATATATTATCTACGGTGATACATCAATAAAGAACGCAACTCACCCAAACCACCTGTAATTGAGAATTTCAATTTTAGAATCTCGAGATCGGGAATTGGAGATATGGGAACTCGGCGAGGAAATGGTAGGAAATGAAATCAATTACCTTCCCGGATGTCGAAATCCCCTTCCAGAGACTGAAGTAGCAAATGATGTAGACGGCGAGGAGGCACAGGGCCATGTCCCATTTGATTTTCCCTAAGTCGTGAATTCCTTCGCTCTTTTGGAGCTCAAGGATCTTCCGACTAAAGGTGGGCCTTTATTATTAAACTCCCTCAACCCTCCCGTCCTCACTTGAAATACTCGTCGGCAGGGGTGGTGTAAGGGTACGTGGAGTTCGTCAAGCCCTCGTCAAGCATGCTCTCGTTCCGATTCCACGACATCCCGGTGTAGTTCCCAATGGGCTCCCCGATCTACCATTCCTCATTTCACCATCACCCAGTTCTCTCATTTTTATAATTTTAATATTTTTTAAATAAAAGGAAGAATGTGGAAAGAGGAATGACCGTCCGGCAGTATTTCGTGTTCCAGGGATTCCCACAGTTCGTCCATGGGAGCTCAGAGGCGAAAGAGGCAAAGAAGAACCGGAGCGACCAAGCAATAATTACATTATAGTAGAAGTCAACGTAGAAGGCGATCAGAGCCACAGCGTAGCCGATCCCTAATGGAAACAAAAGACCCTGTTGATTCATCACAATAAATCTGAGACAGGAGGCGGAAGGATGAGACTCACCACGCGGATCAACAGTCTGAGCTTCTGTGCCTCCTTTTACCCCGGACACCCAGGTATGCCTGCCCCTATTCACTTAACGCCACTTCCTATTTAACCTCGTTTGATCCTTTAAGTTAATTTGACACTTTTTTTCTTCTTTCAATTCTACGTCTAGTTGGAGTTCAACTTACCAACTAAATTACTATTAATTCAATATATATATTATTTATATGTAAAGCACATAATGCAACCCTCACATTCAACCACCAGAATCAAAATATTCTTCATTAAAAACTTAAATATTTATGTAAGTAGATAGATAGTCAGTTAAACTATCCTTGGATAATAATAAAATGTAAGATAAATATACCTAGGTATATTATATTAAGGAATGAGCCTCATTTTTATTGAAGAGCGAAGAATATATGTAAGAGTAGGTATGTATATAAGAAACGGTTGTGAGTGAAAGCATTGTGACTTTTAATGGAAGTTGTAGCCAGCTATATTCCAGCTATAGATCATCATTTCAACACATGACAATGACGGATTCTTTAAGCGTAACAAAGAGAAAACGCGGTCTATAAAATACTCATATTATAAAGACATATATATAGCCAGCGCTCGAATCTCTTCGATTGAATCGAAATGAAAGTAAGGGTCTTTTTCGAATTGGGATTGAAGAAATCTCCTTCAATTCAATTCCTCCTCTGGGGCTCTGATAGCTTGGACTCCACATTATGAAATTGAGTATGAAAACGATCATTTGAAAGGAGATGAAGAGTCCCAATGGTCCTCCATAAGTATTTAAGTACTTAGGCCCGTCGGGACTTTGGAACTTTCACTTCTCCCCAACACGGGGTGTCCCATTTCCTTCTCTGTGTAGCTCAAATTAGAGGAAGAGCTCGAGACATTGATAAGGAGGTTGATCATTAGCTCCTCCACTCTTTTCTCTAATTAGAATCTCGTTAATATCGGAGGCCCCCCTTCTTTCCACCCCGTTGGATGGAGGAATTGAATCTTCCACTTTCGGAACTCCTCTTGAGGAAAGTTCCGTTTAAATTACTTCCTAAACTCCTAATCATCTTACACCACCAGATTCACTCTCCCTTGCTCAGACCTTTTTCCCTACCTCTCACCAAATGCAGATCCTCTTTGGAATGGAGGGGGAAGTGGAGAGATTCCCAACCTGACTTTTTCACTTCCACAATTGGGAATCAATCATACTCCCATTGTCACTTTTGGCTCATCTGAATTGACGTTTATGCACAAAATTGACTCTTGCTCTCTTGCATGACTTCATGAAGACTAATGCAGGTCTGACTTGGAATTCCTAATCCAGACATATGGAGCTTTTACTTGATAAATAGTAGACCTTGATGAATAAGTATTTTCCATTTCGTGTGGAAAGGAAGTCAAAGTAGGAGTTGAAGACGGGAAGAGTAATACATCTTTCACATACATACATGTTTGGAGTAATCTGAGCCATGCATATAGGGAGGAGTGCAATGAGAGTATTGGGGAGTCCTTAATGGTTTCGAGTATTTAAGGCAGTGAAGGAGGATTATTTAAGAGGATGTAAATGGGGGTTGGGGAAGTGGGTTGCGGAGAAAGGTTCATCGTGTGAAATGGGTGAATTTTCCTTTTTACGCTACATTAGTGTACCATTATGGGAATAGTATTTGATAGTAGTTTAATAGCCTCCGAATGTGAGTATAATGAAGAGAGTGGGGAGCTACCGTTTCCGGCTTCCGCCAACATTATTCTCTCTTCGCTTCACTCTATATGGCCCATTAGCCGAACAATTGCGGTCCCATATTCCCCTTATAGCCCCCTCCCATCTTGTCCCTTTAGCCTTCCTTCCTCCTCCACAATTATACTTATTAATTATGGTACCTTTGAAGAGCGGGACGAGCCGTCCCCAACACGTGATCGCGCCCTTGCGGTTAAACTGCCCCAGAGCGAGTTCCATGTAGAAGAGCGGAATCCCGCCGAACACCAGCATGATTCCATAAGGAATCAAAAACGCTCCTTTGAAACAAATTCCTCATTTAGCCCAATTTACTTACTTACATACATGTTTATTCCTCCTTTTTCAAAATGTTCATAATAATGGTTATTTTCTTTACAGAATTATAAATGTGAATTAGGGATAATATAAAGGGTCGTCAGAATTTATTGCCTCCTCTAACATTCAAATAACATTAGAGAGAGAGGCAATAGATTTGACGATCCTGTACATATATGTAAATATGGCAAATATAAGTATAAGGGGGACTGATGGTTAATTTATATTAGGCATCTAAATAAATATTATCTTTATAAAGCTTATTTAAATAATATTTTTAATACCTGTGTTTGTAATTGTAAACACGACAAAACATCCATTGTTAGTGAAAGGGAAATGTACTTACATTTAGAAACTTTCTGAAGAATATATTTATGTTTGTATATATAAGTACTTACTTAAAAACCACATTAAATAGAATAGCTTATTTGAAAAATAATTCATATATTTGTATTTAAATATCTACTCTGGCACATTTTGTATTTCCTATGTATTTACGCAACTTAATAAATGTATATATTAT
Source organism: Neelides sp. FZ-2019 (assembly GCA_009869795.1). Lineage (NCBI taxonomy): Eukaryota > Metazoa > Arthropoda > Collembola > Neelipleona > Neelidae > Neelides > Neelides sp. FZ-2019. The sequence continues at coordinate 3,792 of VJMY01001650.1, read as the reverse complement.
CTGCATATAAGTTATATAATATTATTTATAAGTATATGGCGACATTATTATTCCTGCGACATTTGAGAGAATAAAAAGGTAATACCTGCTCAACTATTGAAAAACTCTTTTTCCATTTTTATTAAACATTCTTGGGGAACATGTGGGGATTTAAAAACAGTTTGGGTATTTGGGAATTCGAAATTCGGAATCTCTTCAGAGAGATTCTTCTTTCAAATATCACATTTCGTTTACAAGGGAGACACGACCGTCGAGAAAAGTTTCCTCAATTATCTTCCTACTATTTATTTCCCCCATCTTGCCTACCTCAATGTCACCAACCAAATTTTATTATTAAAAAACTAAATCTTCCTTTTATACACGTGTTCTCTAAAAAGTAAAGAGTGAAACAATTGCTAATATTTTCCAAAGAAACCCAATTTACATACATAAATACAGAAATATAGAAGTTCAAATGTATTTATAATAAATAGATTGGTAAAATGTTTGTATTTATACAGACATTTGATAAACAAATTTAATAAAATAAAATTAATTCGGAACTTTTAAAAAAATAATTATATCATTAGATATATGGTATATGAAATAAATAGAGTACATGTAAACAGAAGAAAATATTTGAAAAAAATTTGAATAGTATACCTAAAACACATGTAGCTAGAAATAGTTATAATATAACGTATTTTAATGTTAGTGTTTTTAAGCTTATTTTATTCGTATGTGTTTATCTTGAGAGTTGTGAGATAAAGTGAAAGAGAATGATGTGAATGAATTCCCACCTTTATTAACCTCGTCCCAGACAATAGGTATGATTATAAGAGGGATTGGAGGAGAGATTAGATAAGGAGAAAGTCGGATCTGAATAGAAGTTAATGAATGAAGATTCATCATTTCCTTTCACATGCTAAATAAATTCGACTTTCTTTTTCTCTCTCAAACTCACCGGATATCGACGACATGAGAAGGAGAGATAAAGGGGACTTGGCGACTACAAAGTAAGCATTACCAATTGACTACACAATCACTATGGGGTATAACAAGGAATTGATTATAATTCCATACTCCATATACCATATATATTATATAACCATGGAGAATTCGTATATACGGAATATAAAAGTACGGAGTTAGTCTGATGTAAATTTTACATTAGACGAGTTCGTTCCCTTTATTATACCGTCCATAAATCAATGTTTAATTCGAAGTGAATGGAACGAAGTGACCTGAGAGCTCGAACCTCCGCGTCTATATTAGATATTAAAAGTGTGTTCAGAGTATTAAATGAAGGTGAGTGGGATGAATTGAAGGGTTGGGCGTGTAAATCTCCTTTAGTACTTCCATTCTTCCATGGGCTCTGAGAAGGGAAAGTGGGAATGAGCGGGGTCGAGTGTGAGGAATGACTCCAATTTCCCTGATTGACTCCAATGAGAGAGCACCGGTCTATGTGGGGAAGATTGATGATCCTCACCTCCGCCGTTCTTGTAGCAGAGGTAGGGGAACCGCCAGACGTTTGCCAAGTCCACGGCGAACCCGATGACGGAGAGGAGAAAGTCCACTTTCTTGGACCAGGTCTCGCGCTCCTCCTCAAGTAGCGGCTCCATGTTGGTGTTTGGCGGGCGCGGGGTCTCCTCCTCGACGACAGACGAGGAGGAGCGGGAGGAGGAAGACTCGAGACCCATCACGAGATCCCCATCTTCACACACCTTCGCGCCTGGAACCCCCCTTTCATCATTCATAAGTTAATTATTCTCCTAATGAACTCCTAGCCGACCCTCTCGAACTCTCACAACAAAACCTCATGAATTTATCACCAACTTCCTCACGGACGGAATGAGTCTTAATAACCCAGCTTACCCTTTCACTCACGCGTCTGATAGAGAGGCCCCTCGACGTGTTAGTCTAATACTCCACCGCTCCTCATTTCCTATTTCCCACTTCAAATCCCACATCTTACGAGGCCATGAAGGGAAGCAATTAAACTTCCTAGACGCCCCTTGTCTACTCCATTCAGAGCTCTTGCCTTCGCGCTTCGGAAAAACAATAGGTGGAAATGGAGAACCTTTATCAATTCCTTTCATAATTAACATGTCAATTAGCAAATCTATTAAATGTTGGAAATTTTTCAAAGCCCCTTAAAAGGTCTCTCTTTATATAAATGCTTTATTGGTAAATAAATGTGTTTATTGAGATCCAAAGTAATGGGATTTGGCATATCTTAATGGAAAGGTTTCTTTTGGCAATATATATATATATAGGTCTCTCCGTTCTAAACTTCATTATCAACGAGCCCAGATAACATTTAAGATGAAAGTAGTATTAATTGAGTAGTTAATGTATGTAAACGACGAGTTTAAATATGGAGGGTTGTGAGGCGTGAAAAATTTGGTCCTCGGTCGTTTTAGGTCATATAGATATGTTGAAGCAGAGAGAGAGGGTGAACTTGCTTTTCATTCCGCCCCATAATTTCTCGTGAGAGTTTGAGAGAGAGAGTTATTTTAACTATTATTTAACTTCCACCTCATAAAAATGTAAGTGAAAATCTCCCTTTACGTGATGATGATGAATGGAAATGGTCTTCTTTACATATAAAGCCCTTATGAAATTGATCGTCAAGGGCTCAAACGTCTTCTTCCGTCCAAGACATAGGGGAAATCAATAAAATGAAATTGAAATTCTCTTTAACCCCCCATTTCCCCCTTTCCAGGAGACAAGTGAGGGAATTGAGTTTAAAGGGCAATTGACATAACAAGACAGGAATGAGTTGGCTGATGGTCCAAATTGTAGGGAAATGTGAGAGTTAGAAGAAAGGGTATACCTGTTGCGTAGTAGCGGACCTCAAACGGTCTCCTGTCTCCTTGAGTGGAATTGAGAATTGAAAAATCCGAGATGTGCTACGGGATTAAATTTGAATCCACTTGAGAAAGAGTGCAAAACTCCTGGGCGATTATGAGATGAGAGGTGAGGCTGAGGAGAGTTGTGAGGGAGGAATGCGAGATATGCAAGACTTTCTCTTATGAATTCAAGAGAAATGTTGGGAGGAGTCGAAGAAGCTCTGCGGGTTTCTCGTGAATTTTCTCTTCTTGACTCTTCGCCCTCTCGGCTCGTAATGAGGGAGGGTTGGGGAAATGAGAACTTCAACCGCTCCTCCACCACGACGACGTCTTTCAAACGCCACTCCTTTCCTCTCCATCCCACACGTCTCCTCCCCCACTTTAATTTCAATTACAGACATTCGACATTTTTAACAACCAAATCGAACCCGGAACCTCAAACATTCGCACAAGTATACAAGTTCAAACTGGGCTCTCGGATTAATTCAAGATATTCAAGTTTGAACCTTCTTAATGAGTTCATTATGGATGAAAATCTGGAAATGTAATATGAATACTCATATTTTTTCATGATGAACCTAACAGATACGATATATTCAATTGAATCGGAACATGTTAAATTGAAATTTAAAATCAATTAATAGGCAAAATTACTCATCATTATGCAAAATTATTTATAAGATGTAGCAATGCGTAAAAGCCTTCTATAAAAAATACTACATTTTAAGTACATGGCAAGTAAATGATACTACTTAATATGCATCTGTTACATATATCGTTAAATTAGTTATAATAGGTGAATACAAAGAAACGGTACCTTATTAATGTTGGATGAATGGATGGTGGGATTAAAAATGTTAATTTATTCAAACCGCGCTGATATATCCTAAATATTTAGGATGTTCATTTACATATTATTTTATTACCATTTCATTTATAAAATAACAAAAATAAGTATATG
>VJMY01001649.1:0-10080 GCA_009869795.1 Neelides sp. FZ-2019 | reverse complement strand
TTACGTCCCTATTTTCATTTTTGTCGTCCCTGTTTTGGCTTTTGACGTCCCTGTTTTTACTTCAAAACACAGGTAGGGACCTGTGGTTCGATTCAAGCTTCAAAAGTTAAAGTTTGTTCCCACTTCTTACACCCTGACCCATTTTTGGTTCTATAATGAATTTTAATTTTATATTTTTTGTATTTAAACATTTAGGTAAATTAATTTAAAAACTGATAACAAAATTATTAATATATAAATAAGGGCATTTATAAATAACAATATATGCAAAGAAATTAAATTGAAATATTATATTAAACATGAAAGTCATAAGTATGTGCAATTCCTCTCAAAGTTTCCATGATATTTGTGGAATCTTAACCTCCAAAAATGGCTTTAATTCTTTCAGAACAAGAAAACAATTTTTTACTTCTCCAGCAATAGGCTTTTCTCTTCTAAGTTCATTCATCATTGATCATCATTAATTTTATTTATAAATTTCCAAATATTTGGATGATTAACTTGAAGTGAAGAATTTAATCTGCAATGCCACCCTTCAATCGAATTATTTGTTTTGGTAAATCGTTTAAAACCGAATCATAGCAATTCCATATACTTAATGCAAATCTCTTCTCTCATTTCTTTCTAACTTTCCGATCCAAAAGTCCATAAAACATTAGTTCTTCGTTATCTTTGTAGTATGCAATTCTTGTAATATTTCAAAGCCTTCTATAACGCTCTTTTCCGGAATAAATGCCAAAGCACCGAGTTTTTTTAATTTCAAATGCAAACTCTGTGTCATTAGCATACTTTTGTTTTAACCCACTAGTTTCACAAATTTGGGTAAATACACTGATTAAAGTGGAAATTACATCCTATTATTTCAGCAGTATGAAATGTCTTTTTTTATCCCATTTAAACATGTTCGAAATTAATTAAAATGAATTGGAATTCAAATTGGGCGCCATTTGTTTAACTTTGTTTAAAACAAAATGTGTATGAAGTCTCTTTTATTGGGCATCAAAACTTAAATCATTGGAAGAAACTACATTCAAGTTTAATGCATGAATCGTGAATAATTGCGAAAAAGATGTGGGGTTAAATGCTCCGTGCTTTAAATGTTCCGTTCGTAAATAAATGTTGACTTCTTTGGAGAAAAACCAAATATTCTTTAATAGAAAATACTAAAATGCGATCCGGCACATTTCCACTGTCAAAAGTTGAGCCAATAATTACTATTATTTATATTTATTATTGCTTTCCTTAATTGTTTTCATCCTAGAAATTATTACTTCTTTGTCATTTAATAAAATGGTTAAATTGTCTACAGGAGTTGTTTTGATACCAATGAAATAATTTCCAAGTTATATTTTAAAAATACCAAACAAACTCAAAATGTTATATAGCAGAATAAATTGAACTAAGGTAGTAATTATTAAAACCGTTATATTAAAAATATTTTTGAACGTTTATTTTTATAAGTAATTAAATTATAGGAACTTAATATGACAATACATCCACAATACGAAGTAATACGTAATACGATAAGAGTTATATTTAAGATATTAGATAAAATTTGATATTTATAAAATTGAATAAAATTCCTCAGATTGTAAATTTTAGACCTCATAAAAAGAATAGAACTTCTAATTTGTCAAATGCTAAAATCGAAGGTTTAAATATTATATTCATAATTTTTAAAAATTATTTCCAGTTAATTTATGAAATAATAATCTGAAAAATACTCTGTATAACATTTACATGCTTATCCCATTTATGAATGTTGAATAGGCAAATTAAATAATTCAATTTGAATTGCCATATGAAAAGCAATTTAATTTATTGGATAATTTTGACGTCCATTGTGGGAAGAAGATTATCTGAAGCATTGACATTTCCCATTGTTGCAGGCGCCGCCAAAGAAATTCTCGGCACCGCAACGATCTTCGCATTCCTCGTCCGTTGCGCATTTGGATCCATTGGCTCTTCCAAAGGAATTTTCATCCTCCTTCAATTCGGATCCGTCTGTTCATTTAATTAGCACAACAAATTAAATTGGTGGATTAATTATTAAATATATTAAATAAATAAAAATAGTTTAGTAAATCGTATTTTGTAATTGCAAAAACATAATGATTTACAATGTCATACTTAATACTTATGAATTATTGCTGGTTTTTAATTTTTTAAATATTATATTGTGCATCATTATTTATTAACCAGTCGCCCTTGATCCAGGGTTCTAGACAAAATATTAATATTTATATGATATTTAATAAATATAAATACAATCCTAAATACTATTAAATCTTTATGCAAATGAACCAACAATAAATCATCTCTTGGAAAACTTGTTATACAAAATTCTACCTTTAATGTATTGAAAATTACTAATTCATATCTATATAATAAAAATATGAGTGTATGTGTAAAAATGTAAAAAATATAAATGTAAATGTAATTTTATACTCATAATTGACTTTTATAAATTATTACTGGTCTTTTTTTCTGAGCTTATCTCTATGAATCTATATTTGTTAACCAGTCGCCCTTGATCTAGGATACTGTTTAATATAGGTATGTACAAACCTATGTTTGCATGATATTTAATAATAAACAAGATCATTTAAAATCTTTCACAAAATTACAGATTGCTTAATATTATTTTATTTTTATTATTTGAGTTTTTAAGTTAAAAATTGTAGAATTTATTTTGCGGAAATATTATATTAAGAAAATACAGAATTATTACTGACAGAATAAATGTGCTATATTTTACTCTTGCATTTTAATTATTTGGATTAAAATGTGCTTGAATATAAATAATTGTAATAAAATAAAATATTTCATTGAAAAATCATTAAAATGGAATATTTTGTTCATCAAAAAGGTAGTAAATATCTATTCCAAATTCTGAATTTGAAAATTATTAATTATATTAAAAGCATTTGTTGAATTTCGACAAATTATTACTTATCTGGACTAAATTTAATATAATTTATTTTAGATATTTATGAAGACTTGAATAACTATTCTGCAGAAGATAATGGATCGAAGCTAAATAGCTCTGAAAATTCAAATTCTGAAATCTTTTCACAATTTGACAGTTGGAAAATTGTTGGGCACGTAACTGTATTAATAATCCTTGTATTTTCATTCGTTACAAATACATTTGTTATTCTTATTTTTACAAGTTCAAAAAGAAGGAAATTGACAACTGCCAAGTTACTCTATGCAAACATTTCCTTTTCAGATTTGATATATTTGAGTTTAACTACGATAAAGGCAATTTATTTGCGAAACAACTCCTCTTTAATCATCAATAACCTTTATGGAATAACTATAAAATGCACCGTTTTCTTGTCTAGTTACTCAATTTGCATTATTGCAATAAAGCGCTATCGTTCAATTGTATTTCCCTTTAAAAATCGATTTCACTTAAAAAATAATTTGATCTTGATCTTTTCTATTTGGATAGCGTCTCTCGGAATTCCGCTTATATTTTACAACTTTGACATTTGGACAAAAACAGTGAGAAAATTTGATAATGCCACTTTGAATAATTTAGACAATGCGGGAGGTATGTGTTTAGTCATTCAGCATTATCTCGAGACAATGTCGAATATACCATTTTTTGAGATCATTGTTAACGTGATAATTCCCTCAATGATTGGGTCAATATTTTCTTTCAAAGCAATTATGTGCTTAAAAAGTATGAAACCTGTTGGGGAAATGGTTCAGGCTGAACTGGAAAAACGAAAACGAGTAAAAGTAAAATCCATTATTATAATTATTTTGGTTCAAGTTGCTTTTGCAATTTGTTGGTCGCCTTTGAGAATTTTCTATTCAATTGAAAAATACTATTATGATGAAAAAAAGCAATGTGATTATAATTTGGTGTTTTACGGGATAGCATTTAAATTCTCAATGTTGCAATTTGCTATTAATCCGATTATTTATTGGTACTTAAACGAAAGTTTTAATGCTGATGTTAAATCAATTTTAAAGGATGTAAAAACTAGATTATGTTTAATAATAAAATAATTCAAGAAATATAAAAATATAAATCATATGATTCTTAAGTTCTACATAAGCTAACAGATAATTCGAATAAATATGTCATTAAATTGTATATTTAAAATAAATTCTCACGAGCAAAACCCATAAGGGTGACGGCGAAAATGACCATGACGAACAACGGGAAGAAACGCATTTTTAGATTTTTTCAATGAGAATGAATGCTCGCAAACATTTTGACTTCGGCTTTTATATCTACAATTTTCACCACAAACCACTCTTTCCATACTTTAAATAGGTCTAACATATGTCTATTAAAACTTGGCATTTAAATTTAATTGCTAATCAACTTCTCCACAAAATCATTAATGGACTAATTAATGAACTAATTAATGAACATATTTCAAGGTAAAATTCCTAACTACGACGTGGTGAATGGTGATGAGTCAATGAAAGTTTTAAATATATTTAATATTATTTAAAGCTAAAATTAATTGTTTATGAAATATGTCATAATAATTTATTAAACTTTTTATTCATTTAAAAAATTACTCACTAATAAATTATTTATTACAATTAACTGTCAATGCATAATTGTATTTGAAATATTTAGGTAATTTAAGACATTCTGAAAACAATTCTCTAATTTTCTTTTTTCTTTTTTTTCATTGATCTTTTTTGTTCCAATTTATTTTTTCTATTTCTTTCTTTGGCTTCTTTGTAAGTTCCCTCGTGCCACAGCATATGAAGGCGCAAAAATGCTTGGCATTTAAATCCTTTCCCACACTTTTCGCAAATAAATGGCGTTTCGCTCGAGTGCGTCGACTCGTGAACGGTCAAATTGGTCGATGAGATGAATCGCTTTGGACAAAATTGGCAAGAGAAGGGTTTCGTCCCTGTGTGGATTCTGAAATGCTGATTAAACAGCGTGGGCGAGTTGAATTTCTTCCCGCATCCAGGGAATGTGCAAGGGACTTTCTTCGATTCGTCGTGTGTGGCCATGTGGATCCTCAGATGGGCAATGTTGATGTAGCCTTTTGAACATACGGAGCAAAAATGCTTAAATGCTTTTTCGTGAACACGTTCTGAGTGAGACTTGAGAGTTCTTTTATTTTCTAGAAATTAAAAAAAAATTATTATAAACAAAAAACAAAATTATTTCAAACATAGCGTATTATGAAAGATCATTTTAATTAATTTAATTCGTGAAATTTAGAACCATGTAGATTACGACTATTTAAGTTTTATTATTGTGAATTTTACTTACTGAATTCTTTGAGACATTCTGGACAAATTTCTTTAGAAGGCAAATTCTTTTTTGAATGTTTCTCGCTTTTGTGTTTGGCCAAGTCTTTGGAATTTTCAAATTTTTGCCCACATGCGAGACACACGTGACCATTTTCATGGTGAAGCATATGACGGGCAAGATTGCCAATTTCAAGATTGCAAATATGGCAAATCCCGCGCCGCGCGGCTGCCCGTTCTTTGAACATCAAACAGAATTTCTCATGGCGTTGGAGTTGAAGTTGGAAATCACAAACTTTCCCACAAAATTTGCACAAAAGCGCTTCTTCTTTATTTTCGCTTGGTTTTGTATGGACTTGTGCGTGGTCGAGCATGCGAGTTCGGCGGAAAAAGGTTTTCTTGCAAGTTTGACAACGCCAAGGTTTTTCCATTCCTTCGTGCATCCTCATGTGAGCATCACGATAAATTTCGGATTTTGTTTTAAAAGGACAATTGGGAACAAGGCATTTGATCAGCTGTGAAATAAAATAACATTTCATTTATTTTAATTAAACTAATGATTATTATATAATTTTAAAAATTATTTATAATTTACCTTTAAAATTAATTAATAAAAATAAATTAAATCGATTATAAACAATTTGTGTAATTTAACCTTTGGATTTGGATTAACCCACTTTTTCTTTTTTCTTTTTGGCTCAGGAAAAACTCTTTTTCCTTTTAATTTTATCACTCTGAACATTTGTTCATTTGGAATAAAATCTTCAATTCTTCGTAATTTTACGTATGAAATTCGAGTTGCTGCTTCAACTTTTAACTTTTCATTATGCATCGCATTGCGTCTGTTATAAAATTAAATAATTAATTTAATTAAAAAATTCATTATCAATTATCTCACAATTAAAATTAAAAATATCGAAAATATCAATTTAACCTAATTTTATTTAATACAACATATATTAAAATTAACAATATTTGAATTACTCGATATTTTTTGCCTGTTCCTTTTCATCTTCATTAAATTGGTCTAAGATTTCCTTTTGACTTGAATCTGCTGGCGGAGAAATGAGCGACAAATTCCAATCCTCATCATCAAATGGAAGTAAATCCGGTGACGAAGTTTCTGGGAATTCAAGTTCCTCTATGAGTTGAGAAATATTTGTTTCTTGTGAGTTTTGGGATTGAATTTCACAATTTTCACTTTCAAGTTCATTGAATGAAAAATCCTCGTAGTTATTTGTTGATTCGACTGGCTCGGCTTTTAACTCTAGAGGAGGAATTAAATCGGTAAAGACATCTGATTCAATTTGTCCAGGACAAACAGTCAAAGCAGCAGAAGTCGGCGGAATTTCATTTTCTTTCCCATTTAATTCTAAAAATCCATTTTTAATTAATAATAGATAAAAAAATTTAATTTCGAAATCAGTTTAATATGATTGATAACTAATAATAATAGCAGATTAATATGTTGTTTTTAATATGTTGCTTATTTTATTGTTAATTACGTCGACAAAAGGAATTTCGTGCTGTAAATGTGAGCGACGTTGAGTTGGAAGAGCTTTCCGTGTATTTTAAATTGGATTCAATTAATTTCCCTTTAAGTTCTTCTTTCTTATTTAAAACCCTCGATTGGATTTCTTTGATATTTTTGAAGTCAAGTTCTAGTGACGTTAAACTTTGACGGCATTTGTAGCACAGTCTTAACTCATTGTAGTTAAATTCATTAAAAGGAAGTGAGCTTGTATTTAAACTAAAACTAATATAAAATAAATTTAAAAGCTTTGAACTCTCCTTAAGGAATCTCTTACTTCCACAAATTAAACACTCCATTCTCTATTTAATACTCACTCTACATTTATAATTTCCAATTTATCTGACAATCATAATTTGACAAGTTAAAAAAGTAAAAATGAATAATTTGCGAATTGAAATGAAATTGTGAAGAGATGAATGAAGAAATTTGAAAGTTGAGATCGACCCGCGCTCCTTCTCTCAAAATATTCTCCACATATTTAATTTTTCCTTTGCGTGTAAAGGTTTGAAATTTTCATTGAAATCACACTTCCTGCCAACTATTTTTTCTCAGAAAATTCATATGCACGTATATTATATGTGTAATATATGTAGAATAATATTAATATTTCTAAATGCCCAATATACTTTAAATAAAGCTTTTATTCACTAATTTATTCATTCGTTAGTTTTTTTTATCATGATACTTACAAATAATTTTATTTAGAATTTTTTAAACATTCCTTTTGAGTTTTATTCTAACAGTCCTGGGACTTTTTTATTCGACTATCTACTTTTCTGTTTTCGCTTCGCTCCGACAGCGACAAACGAGTCGCTTCCTGAGTAACGGAGCTAAGCGATATCGACAAATCTGACGATCCCTGAGTAGCTGAGCGGAGCGATAGCGACAGTAGAAATTCCCAGAGTAGCGAAGCGAAGAGACAGCGACAAGCCTGAAGATCCCTGAGTAGCGGACTTAGCGATACCGATAGATTGAAATTTCCAAAATAGCGGAGCGACAGCGACAGATTCACATTCCCTGATTAGCGAAGCGGACTGATAGTCGCTCGCTCCATGAATAGCGAAGGTTCAATTTTTGCGGTAGCGATGATCGCTGGCAGAACCGCTACCTATGTATAAGCATACACCTACATAAACACGACACAAACAACAAACTACACAAACGACAAACGACACTACACAAACATTCATCCTAATATAAATATGTATTTATATGTGATTCTTTATTTCATTTAAAAATGAATATAGTTTAATGTTTCGATAATATTTCTTTTATATTTTGTTATAATAATTGTTATTAATTAGTTTCATTTTAAAATTTCAATTCAATAATTCAAATTCAATTAAAAAAAATTCATATATTTATTGTAAATAAACGAGAAATCAAAATCTGAACAATGAAGTTTTATGATAATTTTTATGATTTCAACAATGATAATTTCTGATCCGACCTTTTAAAAATCATGAAACCTTTAGCCGAGAAATCTCTTGGATTAAAAATCCTATTTTTAGTCATCAAAAGTCAATACTGCTCGACTCCTCGGCGCTTCGCCTCTAATCTCTCACTCATGCTCAATGCTTCTCAAGATTTTCGAGGCCTTCGACTTGGTGCGAAAATTTGTGAAGTTCATATCTTTAAGTGCGGTGTCGAGGTGAACTTATTATTTAATATTATAAATATTATGGAATTGAATACAATTAAAAATATATTTATTTTAATAATCTTAAATGGTGAAATAATGATATAATGGTATTGTTATTTTTAACAAGCCTGATTGATTTCTATCCAAATAGCTCAGACATCCGTTAATTGAATGGAAATTGAAAAAGGTGATTAATGATGAAAATCTTTTGAAAGAAAATTTGATAACATCCAATGTTCCCAAGTATAACAACTCTCATGTCATTCAACAAAAAGTTGAAATCGGAATTTTGAAACTATTCGCTGATGGCATGCCAATTTCTATGGTTGAGTAGGACTCGTTTATAGATTTTGTTAAGCTACTTGACCCCAAAGTCAAAATAAAGTGCAGAAAGAGCCAAGTCTAATGTCTCCAAAATTTTCATATAAACACGGTACTTATATTAAAATTATGATAAGTTTATAGAATTATATAAATCTTTATTAGTTATATTTGATTAATAAAATCCTTTATGAATTTAAATGATGAAATGGATAGGAAAAGAAATTGATTTATTAATATTAATTATACATTATAATTGTACCCAATTAATTTTTAATAAATTTAACATAGCTAACTTTTAGCATAATTAAAAAAACTAGTTTGTTAATTGGTCTAAATATAAAAAATAGCGACTCGCTCTTTCAATAGCGTAGCGAAGCGATAAAGATAGGTTGAGGTTCTCAGAGTAGCGGAGCGGAGCGATTACTATATGCTAAAATCTTCCGAGTAGCGTAGCGACCTAATAGAGACAAACCTGTCGCTAACTGAACAGCGGAGCGGAGCGTAGCGACAGGTAGCGAACTCCCAGGTTTGATAAATACACATAAGCTACTGTCTCAGCCACCGATCTGTGCATAAGCGATAATGAAAATTTCGAATTTGTTGGTCTGCGCTTGCGTAAATACCTATAAGGAACCTACGTGAAGTTGGGTATATGTATATAATAATCATATGTTATTGTGTTATTTTCATACATTATATCTCGCTCATTCACAGATCGGTGGCTGGATCTATAAGTATGTACCTTTATAAGGCTAACATATTCCTCTAGTATCTAGACAAGTTTCAAATTTCAAACAAGTTTTTAGGAATTCATTTAACAGCTGAGTAAAATGAACAGAAATTGGATAATCATGTTTATATAGTAAAAAAATATGGTCACTTGCTGTAAAACATTTAATAACTAGATTCAACGGAATATTAAGGAACTTGATGACCATGGTCTTTGAAATATTTTCAGTTTTTATCTAGGCTTATTTTGACAAAATCGTAAAATTATAATTAAACGCACATAACTATTTTTATCTTCCCGCACTTAACTATTTTATCTTCACGCACTTAACTATTTTATCTTCACGCACTTAACTATTTTATCTTCACGCACTTAACTATTTTATCTTCCCGCACTTAACTATTTTATCTTCTCGCTCTTAACTATTTTATCTTCCCGCTCTTAACTATTTTATCTTCACGCACTTAATTATTTTATCTTCACGCACTTAACTATTTTATCTTTCCGCACTTAACTATTTTATCTTCCCGCTCTTAACTATTTTATCTTCACGCACTTAATTATTTTATCTTCACGCACTTAACTATTTTATCTTTCCGCACTTAACTA
>VJMY01001648.1:0-10086 GCA_009869795.1 Neelides sp. FZ-2019 | reverse complement strand
AAAAAAATATAATTCGAAATTAAAATTATTTTAAGAAATATATATTTATAGATATGGAAATAAAATTGTCACTTTTTATTTTCAATCTAATAAATATCAATTCTATAAAATGTGAATTGCATTTAAATAATACCGCAAATAAATATAATTATGAGGAAAAATGTATATTTGAAAACCTAACTTTCAGAACAAATTGTGGATGGCCAGAAATAACAAAATCAGATTGTGAGTCACGCGGTTGTTGCTATGAAGCTCTTTCGAGCATTCCTTGTTTTTATGAAAATTTTCAGTTTAAGCAAACACCTATTTATTCAAATATTAGCAAGATTCAAAGTAAAAACGAATTTTGTAACTTTGCTAACCCAATCGTAAGCAGAACAAATTGCGGATATCCAGGAATAAAAATAAATGAGTGTGAGGTTCGAGATTGCTGCTACGACAACGAAATCATTAACGCACATGCTTGTTTTCATAAAAACACAAAAATTCCAATTTGTAAGAATTGTGATAAAAACTTTATTTCTCGAAGCAAAAATGTAAATTGTTATTTTGGAAACCCAATGATAAGAAGAAAAAAATGCGGATGGAATGAAATGTCGAAAGAAACATGTGAAAATCGTGGTTGTTGTTATGATAACAGTTACTCAAACGCTGATGAATGTTTTTATACTAATATTCAATATATGTTTGATTCACCTTATATATCAGATTACAATTCAATTAGTAATTCATCTCAATCAAATTTTCCAAAATTAATTTATTATTCTAAAAACGAATCAAATTTTCAAACCAACAAGAATAATAAAGATATTAATTTATTTGAACAAATTATTAAAATTAATGAAACAAAGAGTTCAGATATTGAATTATTATTTTTATTGATAAAAATAAATGAGACAATTCTTTCAGAAATATTTATTGAACAAAGTACGTCATTTGAATTAAATACAATTTCTAATTTCCAATTAACTCCGCTGCACGTTGCTTCCTTTTTTGGATATTTTCAAATAGTAAAATTGTTGTTGGAGAAAAATGGAATAAATGTTGATGCCGTTGATATAAATAAAATGACACCATTACATTTTGCTTCCCAAAATTGTCACAAAGCAACTGTTCAATTATTATTAAATAAAAACGCCACTGTAGATGTTTATAACATAAATCTTTGGACTCCTCTACGCATGGCGACATCCAATGGAAACAGTATAATTTTTCGAATGCTTGTAGAAAACGGTGCAGATTTAAAAACAATCGATAAGAACCATTGGACTTTATTACACGAAGCTTCCTTTGGAGGACATGCCAAAATAATTGAGCTTCTTTTAGAAAAAGGTTCAAATATTGATGATTCAACTAGTGATGAACATACTCCACTGCATTTTGCAATTATAATGGAGCACGTGGAAATTGTTAAATTACTAATTGCCCAAGGAGCAAATATTCATGCATTAGATAAACAAAATTGGTCAATACTACATCTAGCGGCGGTAACTGGCAATGTACAAATCTTAGAAATTTTGCTGAATCATTATAAAAATATTAATGTTAGATCGATAAGTAAAGATACGCCATTACACATAGCTGCTTTATACGGACATGTGAAACTTGCGAAATTGTTAATTGAAAAGGGCGCTGAAATTGAAGTTGTTAATTTAAATTACTTCACGCCATTGTTGGTAGCTTCACAAAGCGGGAAAACAGAAATTGTCAATTTATTACTCGAAAAAGGGGTGGATCCAAATATTGGTGAAGATCAATTGAACGTTCCACTTCACTTCGCCTCCATTAAAGGGCATACTGAAATTGTAGAATTATTGTTAAAAAATAAAGCCCATGTGAATATTCTCAATATACATGAATACACACCGTTATATTTTGCGACTGTAAACTTCCATGCTGAAATTGTTAAAATCTTACTTGAAAATGGCGCTAATACTCAAATTGGAGATAAATTCAAGCAAACTCCTTTACACCTAGCATCATACATGGGGATAGTAGAAATTTTAAAATTACTGTTAAAACACGGTGCAAATATACAAGCAATAGATAAAAATAACAATACCGTTTTGCATGCAGCCACTCAAAAAGGACAGTTGGAAATAGTCAAAATACTTATTAAAAATGGCGGGAAAATTTTAATAAATGCAGGAAATGCATATATGAACAGGCCAATCCATATGGCAATTGTTCCAGGCAACATTGAAGTCATAAATGAATTAATTGAAAACGGTGCAAATATCGAGGTCATTAATTTAGATCGAGGAACTCCCTTGCATCATGCCGTAAACGATGGGAGATATGAAGTTATTCGATTTTTGCTAGAAAAAGGAGCAAACGTAGAAGCAGTAGAAAAACATGGAAGAACGCCCTTAATAATTTCAGCTTTAAGAAATCAAGTGGGAATTTGCAATTTACTAATTAAACATGGAGCCAATATCGAATCTAGTGATCTCATTAAACAAACATCTTTACACAAAGCTGCTATCAAAGGATATTCAGACATTTTAAAAGATTTGATACAATACAATGCAAATATCGAAGCTAGGGATATTGATTTAAAAACTCCTATACATTTAGCCACAGAAAATGGACACATTGACGTGATTAAATATCTAATAAACGCTGGTGTAAATGTCAACACAGCTGACTTTAAACAATTTACTCCACTGCACAAAGCGTCGTATCTCGGTGATATTGAACTTGTGAATTTATTAACTGACTACCATGCTAAAATTCAAGTAACGGATACAAATGGACTCACACCCTTAAATATGGCGATATTTAAAGGCAGCCTTGAAATTGTCAAAATCTTATTAAGATTAAGAGCCAATGTTAACACTTTAGATAGCAAAAAAGTCACTCCCTTGCATTATGCTATCCAGACACAACAATTAGAAATTACAACACTACTATTGAGAAACGGAGCAAATATATCTGCTATTGACGGCAAACAATGGTCGTGTTTACATTACGCAGTGTTTAACGGAAGCTTTGAAATATTTAAACTGCTTTTGAAAAACGGCGCAAATATAAATGCAGTTGAAGTAAAGAAACAAACGCCATTATTTTTTGCGGCACGGAATGGTCAGTTTGAAATTGTTGAATTGTTAATTAACAATGGGACAAATGTAAATCATAAAGATATCTATGATATGACTCCGTTCCACATTGCCGCACAAAATGGTCATGTCGAAGTTGTAAGGGTCTTATGTGAAAACAAAGCTGATTTAAATAACTTGAATAAAGATTTTAATACCCCGTTGCATCTTGCAATTCTTAATAAACACGTTGAAGTTACAATCTTGCTATTGAAACACGGGGCTGATTTTAATGTTGTTGGAAAGAATAATATGACACCATTGGATCTGGCTAAATCATTGGGACATGAAGAAATTGTAGATTTGTTTTCTGATAATTCCAAATCAAAAAATGCCAATATTACATTTGTTGTGGTTTCTACCTCTTCAGTGATTATCATATTATTAATTATTATACTACTTCTGTTTTTGAAATACAGACGAAATAAACGTGAGGCAAAAAGACTTTTAAACGATGATGAAATTAAGCAATTTTTAGAAGGTGAAGAAACGTATAATAAATTTCTTAGTGAAAATATTCGAAGTATAAAATTTAATGATAAATATGAAGTGAAGAGAGATCAAATCAAAATTGGTGAAAAATGAATTTTCTAAATGTTAAATTAATTTTTTTAATTTTCAAATAAAAATTTACAAAAATTAATAAACGCATTTGACTGATTTTAAAGGAGAAAGGATTTTAGGATCAGGAAATTTTGGAGTTGTAATGAATGGAATTGTTGAGTTTTCTGAAGGGTCAGTTGAAGTAGCAATAAAAATTGTCAAATCCGGTGTTGAACTAGTTCAAGTTAAGGCTTTATTAGATGAATTAAAAATCATGTCAACAATTGGAAAACACGATAACATCGTATCCCTTATTGCTTCTTGCACCGCAAATATGAAAAACAGTTGATAAATATAATTAATTAATTCCTTTTACTAATATTAAATCTGGTAGAATAAATTATAAATTGATTTTTAGATGAAATATACGTTGCTGTTGAATTCTGTGAAAATGGAAATTTGCTACAAAATCTAATTAAATTAAGTCAGTCTGTTTCTTTTTCAGCATATGAAAATGAAATGAGGTTTTTAATTACAATGAAAATTTAATTTATTAAGATTATAAAAATTTAATTTACCTTATGAAATTGCATTGTGACAAAACAGTTCACAAATAATAGTTGATTTGCCAATATTGTTCGATGAAAAATGAACATGTTAAATTATAATGAGTAATTTACATTCCGTATTCTTGCACTGTACTCAATGGAGCACTCAATGGAGAGTCCTTTCTCTTATATTCCAACTTCCCTCCTTTATAAAGAGATATGATTGTATGGAGTGCTGCATGCAAAACAAGAATACGGAACTTAAGTCGAATAATTTCTTAACTTTTAAAAGCTTAAAAAAAATTGATATTAAATGTATTATATGTAGCATACCTATGCAACATTTGATGATTACGCGATTTAATTGAAACATAAGTATTAGTAAGAAAACAGTATCCAATATTATTAAAATAACTAATTTCAGATTGAATCAATTTACTTGCAAAAAGAATCAACTTTTGAAATGGTCGCATGAAATAGCTAATGGAATGACTTTCCTATCAAATAAGAGGGTAGGTTTATTATACTGTATAGATTGTATCTCTATCAGACGAAAAAACTGATCATTTTGAAAAAAATCATTTTGACAAACAACTTAACAAATAAATCCTAGGCAAATTCAAATTAATTAATATAAATAGTATTATAATAAAAAAATAAAATGTTATTTGATCCACTAATGATAATTTATATACATCCCTACGAAAATAAAAACTCGTCTGGCAGAGAGCGATTCTGTTGAAAATATAATTAAACTTTGGAAATCAAAAAATTCTGTATAAGATTCATGCATTTACTAATCAAAATAATTTTTTAAAAATTGCAAAAATCATTCAGTATAAAATTTTAACAGATAGTTCATTGTGATCTTGCTGCGCGGAATATTTTACTAACCTCTTTAAATTGCGTTAAAATCTGTGATTTCGGCTTGTCAAGATATCTATTTGACGATTCTGTCTATACAAAACAATCAAAAGTTGAGAGCTTTTTAAGATTATAAGATTTGTTGTTAAAATGTAATTTGATTTGGAATAATTATCATTAGTGTCCCCTACCTTGGAAATGGATGTCTATTGAATCTTTGGAATCACTAACTTTCTCAGAAAAATCTGACGTTTGGTCTTATGGCATTATATTGTGGGAAATATTTTCTTTTGGAAAATCTCCATACCCTGGAAGAATTTGGAGTAGAGAATTTATCAATGAGCTCAAAAGTGGAATGAGATTGCACAAACCTGATAACGCTCCTAATTACATGTTGTATTTTTTGAACCAATTTTCAAATTATAAAATATGAAAATTAAAATTTGAAAAAAATTAAAATTGTATTTATAGCTATGACTTAATGTTGGAATGTTGGAGACAAGAGCCAGAGGAGCGACCCACATTTTTGAATATTTCGTGTCGTTTAACCAATAAAACGGTTCAATTAAATATTTAAACAATTTTTTTGAAATTAATTTTAATTTTGTTTTATTTTTTAGAATAAAATCAAGAATGAATATGAAAATAATTTAAATGTTGAATATGAATATGAGTCTAATTATTTAGAAATCGCTAATTAGGATGAGCCAAAATGAGTACTAGGGTTGACTAATGGTTTAAAAATGGAAGCTCCATGCTGTTCTATGGACCAATTTAATAAAAGAAGAACTCCGAATCAATAAAACATTTATAACATTCTACATATTAATAGTGTGGTATTCCTGATAATTGAGTAGTTAATAAAAGAAAGAATGGTAATAGGCTTGTGTTATTCTTTATTTGATACTCCTTCTTTCTCCCTCCTCCGGTGTGGGAGCTAATAGTGTGTCTGTCTATAACTGTGTCGACACAATTTTAGTAGACTAAACGTGTTTCTCGTAATGCATTTAGACGTCACAGGGTATAAAAGCGGCTAAATAACGCAAGAAATAAGTTCTAGAATAAATGTTTCATTTTGTCACAAATAAAAGTTAAAATGCACATGTTTTAAATGTCGCGAGCTTTAGAATATTCTAGGGGGGAAACTGATTTAAGAAGAAAATATTATACACTTCTAGATCTCTTAGATAAGAAAAGAATTAGAAAAGATGAGAATTTACTTCAACATTCTCTCGTCCTTAAATACAATCTTACCCTAATTTAAGTATGTTTGAACAATCGTTCAAAGAAAGATTTTATTTTAAAATAAGGATATATTAATATTGAAGACCATGAACAATTTCTCATGATGAGTTTTATTTATAATTAAATATGATTATTCATAAATATTGTACATTTTTAAATATAGCAATGATGGTTTGAATTTCCAAGGAAAATTGTTTCAATTTTCAATGAAATTTCCACGAAATACAACTTTGCGATAAGGAATTTTTAATCCATATACCTACGTATCTTATATGGAATGGGTCAAAGAGGCGAACCATCAAATCTAAATACGGAAACTATATATAGAAACAATAAAGAATGTATGGGAAAAGGGTTGTTTATTTTCATATTGAGGATTCCCCATTTGAACCTAAATAGAAAAATAAAGGAACCGGGAATTTCACCCCGAAGGAAATATTTAATTAGTTCTTTTCTCGCCGCTCAATCTCCATCATTCTTACTTGAACCGCGTGTACATCAACCTCAGCGTTTTTATTGTTAAACAAGACATTCAAAATGCCGGATTTCAATAAAAAGCGAATTTTTGAAAAGCAGGAAGAAAAAGAAAGAAGAGCTCGTCGAAAGAAGGCCGAACGGGATAGGTAAGTTACAAGATTTTTTTGTGTTATCCTAATCAAATAAATAACGGCAATATTAAAAACAAAGAAATTAGTATTTTATTATTTGAACTTGTATTATTTGAATTGTAATTTTGAAATGACTGCAAAATTTAATTTAAAATAAAACCATGTCTGTAAAAGTCCTTTGGTCATATGTCTCATAAGGTTCAATTTAATTATGAAATCTATTGACAAAAATATTAATATCATATTTGTAAATGAAGTAAATAAGAGTTAATCATGTATAGGTATGATTAATTTAGAAGTAGTATTTTACATTTTAAAGGTCCTTTCTATATCTTTCGTTATTTGTGTCCATAAACCACTAATAGCAATATTTGGAATAAAGCTAATATTAAGCTATTAAATTGTAATTCAGAATTATAAAAGATTATTTAATTTAAATAGATACCTATTGTATATAATATACATAGGTAATGGTATATAGTATCTCTCTCTTCTAAAAATGAGTTTTACTTTTTTGTCCAGAACAAAAGCATCACGCGGAAATTATTGACAAATATGGGAATATTTTAAAAATCTCACAACCTTGATTTAAATGTGCCTTTTGGGGTACTTGATAGCGACGTTAGGGTCGTTGAAGTTCTGTAGAGACGTTTTTGAGCAGAGGCGTATTTTTAAAATTTTGAAAAGAGAGGAATTGAGGGATATTGAGAAAATTGGCGAATTTGTTTATTATATCGAGATTAGTAACCAGTGGATTTTTCCAATGCGTGAAATTCTACTATCGCCCTCGGTCGCTAGACACTTTACAATGCGAGACACTTTACACAAGACAGTTTAGTAAATTGTGAAATTTGCATTTTTTTCTCAAATGCAATCCATTTAATACTTTATTACTTATGGATTCGTAACTTTATACAGTTTCTAAAGGGTAGTAAATTCGTAAATTTAAGTTTACGAACGGTAAACATTAACTTTTACGCACGGTTACTGTCAATTAACTGTTCTGAACGATTATGGTAAATTAACGGTAAATTCATATTTCCGCGGTTCACAGTTATACTACGTATTCACGGTTACGCTACGATTTCTGATTTACGCTTGTAAAAATGCAGCTAAAATTACTGATTTGGCTAGCAACGGTTCCGCTACGGTAATTTATCCAAGATTCACTGATCCATGATTTCACTGATCCACGATTAGACTGACCCTTCGGGACGACGGTTCCACTTGTCTTATTATTATAAAAAGGAGATGTACTTTTTTGTAGAGAAAGAAGCTATCAAACACCGTTGAGGCAAAAATCGGGCTTTGTTTTTATAAAATCAAAATATAGTTGAAGAAGTGCCCTTTGAGGTTTTGACTCGGCGACGTCCGGGTAAATTTTTTTGTTATAGAGAGGCTTTGGAACTTTTTGAAAATAGATGAATTGGGAATATTTGGAAAATGAGCGAGTTTGTTTATTGTTTAGCATTGCTGCGTTTACCTTACCTTTAGTTGCGCAAAATGTGAAAATGATTTTCATATTTAGAGCAAATATTATTTATCTTTAATTATTTAGTTTTGTATGTTCACTTTTTTGTTTATTTGGAAAAACGTTTTAATTTCTGATCCATGATTTACTGACCCGTCGATTGCGACGGTTCCATTTGTGAAATATATTTATAGAATAGTAATACATACCTTCTAAAACCAAATTATCTTTTGACAAAACAATGTTTTAAAGTTTTAATTTGGAATTTGAGAAATTCAGTTTAGTTTTCACTTCTTTTAACAAATACATATGGTTTGGAAAGCTAGCTTTCCATGCTTTCTCCATACTATTGAACTCATAAGAAGTAGTAAAAAGTAAAATGGTGTTTGATTTTATAGAGATACAAGTTGGTCAAACTAAAATAAGATTTAATCAAGTTTTCATAATTATAATTGTAGTAAAAATATTGTTTTATTAATCAATTTTTTATATGTTACAAATCAAATTTAACAACAAAATAAAACTTTATATGAGTATAACAATGAAAATGTTTTAAGTTAAATGTTGAGTATTTGAGAATGTGAAGGAGGAAGGTTTCTATAAGGGACGAATCATTTCCTCTTTGAATCGCAATTGATATTCCCTACCGGAGAAATTCGGAGGCACGTTTTTCCCCAGCTAGACGAGTTAGTTCATTTTCTTCAACTGAATTTTATCAAAAATAATTTTTGGAAAATGGTGAACTTATATACAAATTCTAAATTATTTAATTGCTTCAATGATTGGTTTGATATTAAATGCAAATATTAGGTAAATGGCTAAGTTAAAATGCCAATGGTAAAATGTTATTACTATATAGTAGGTAGTTATTACTATATATTACTATTACTATATAGTATTACTATATATTGCTTATATAAGCAATGTGAAGAGATAGGGAAGTGCAATGAAATGCAAACTACTTTAATAGATAAACTACTATTATAATTATAAGATTTACACTTGAAAATCGTTACTCTGCTCTGTAAACTTGCTTTTTAAATTAAATAAACATTATAGGGACCTACTCATATGGTTATTTAGATTCGTTTACAAATTACAATTGCATGAGTAATTATTAATAATAAGGGCTGGTCACTATATAGCATGTTATAAATTTAACTTTTAACGGCAGAGGTCTTTTATTTAGATTTTATTGATAATTTCCACATTCATTCATGAGTTCAAGTGTTCGGGGTCAGAATCCTTGAGAAATTGATATTCCTTACTATTTATTATTATAGGAATCAAAGTTTTCTCGCTGTACTAATTATACTTATGCATATTTTATGCACCTACTTACTACCTACTACTTACCTACTCAATAGCCTGCTACTTTTACATTTTTTTATTAAACGTCGACCTATGAATCATGATTCGCTTTGGAAACCAAAGTGTAAAATGTTTCAATTCAAGTAATTGTATATTACCAGTAGTATGTGCTATATTGTATACATAGTCGATGGTAAATGAATACACCTTTTGATTGTTTTGATGAACATTTTTTTTACAAAGGAAATACTTTGTATGAATATGTATTCATGTATATCATGTGCTTTCATATAATAGCACATATATACTAAACATTTTGAAGTTTACACTAACATCGGGATACACTATATAAATAAAAATAATATTGGTATTATGAATTTATTGGTATTATCCTTTTA
>VJMY01001647.1:0-10088 GCA_009869795.1 Neelides sp. FZ-2019 | reverse complement strand
ACACCATTCTCTAACTGATTACGTATTAATGCGGAGTGAGATTGCATACATTTATATACATTTTGTCGCTCAGGGAGAGAATGCCAATTTCAAGTATATTTTAAGTAGTTAAGAGGTTAAGAGTGTTTAACAAATGATCAAATAAAAAAAGTATTTTTATAAGAAAATCCCTCATATTCATATCAGTCAGATTAAAATCGAATAGAATTCTTTCATGAATTCATAAACATCTCATTAAAATTCATTGGTCACATAATGGCATACAACTACTATAACTCACTATTTAATTATACATAAATGGTTATATCGTATCTTAGCTAAACTTAAAATACTTCTGATAATCATGCAATCATTCTCATTTTCACTTTTCACCACTATGCCTACTTGCAGTTTTAGTTTTGAAGGAGTGAATTTATTTTGATGGGATGTTCTGGCTAATTAAGACGGTTACCTCTTCTTTTGAATTATGGCCTCATGTCACAATTCAAACTTTAAGTTAATCATAATTTAAAGTTACTTAAGAAGAGAAAAGCAAATGAGAATATTTCCACCTGCAATGCCTCTCTGGTATTGGCAGTCTAAGAGTATTCAACATCTGATCAATTGCTAATTTCTATTCAATTTAATAATTAATTGTAATATTATCAGTCATGTTATCTTTAATTGATCTCATTGTTTTGTAGAGTTTTCGCCTTTTGGATAACAAAAGTATGAAAATAGCCGGAGTGAAAGATTTCAGTTGGTCCCCTACAGATAACACGATTGCCTATTGGGTTGCGGAAGATAAAGACGTTCCTGCCCGTGTAACTCTTCTGGAAATTCCAAGGTAAACTCAAAATCCTTTTCAAACATTGTTTTATAAGTTATAATAAATATTTATTATTAATTAATGTTTTTAATCGTGCAAGTTTTATTTGGATTTGTGTTTTTGTTTTTCAGTCGAAATGAAATTCGAGCCAAAAACCTGTTCAATGTTGCTGACTGTCGAATGCATTGGCAAAAGTCAGGCGATTTTCTTTGCGTCAAAGTTGACCGATACTCGAAAGTCAAAAAGGAGAAAAACGATACTAAATACAGTGTAAGATACGATACTTTTTATACTATATTTTAATCCTTAGTGCTTTCTTTCAAAACTCGTTCAGAATGTATTTTTATGGTCTTTAACGCATTTTGTCTTTGCAGGGAATGTATTTCAACTTTGAAATTTTCCATATGAGAGAGAAACAGGTTCCGGTTGATAGTGTTGAAGTCAAAGAGCCGATCAGTGCCTTTGCCTGGGAGCCAATTGGAAACAAATTTGCCATCATCCACGGAGAACAAAATAGTACTTGTGTCAGCTTCTACGGTGTCAAAAAGGGAGATACTCCGTCTCTTTTGAGTAATTTGTTATGCTTATTTTACTATTTTTTACAATTTATTTTATAAAATAAATATTTAAAATAATTTTGATGCTAATGAATTTTTAATTTTATAGAGAAATTCGAGAAGAGGAGATTCAACACTTTGTTTTGGGCCCCTCAAGGCCAATTCATCATCCTCGCGTACTTGAAAGTTGCAGAAGGCCCATTGGAGTTCATTGACACTCACGACTTTTCAATAATGAACACTCTCATGCCCGAGCTGACTACTGATATCGAATGGGATCCTACTGGTCGTTACGTTGTGGCTGGAGTTTCGGCTTGGACAGGAAAAGTTGTAAGTTGAAAATAAAATAATTTGATTATTTAAATATTTTGAACACTAAATTTTGTTAGGTGAATTTTTTTACTTTAAGTTAAATGTTTAAATTTTGCTGTTTGTTGTTTAGTCCGACACTGGATATTCTCTCCTGAGCTTTCAAGGAAAATTAATTCGAAAGGAGAGAGTGGAGAGATTCGGTAATTTATTCTGGCGTCCGAGACCCCCAGGTCTCCTCACACATGCTCAGATTAAAGAGATTAAGAAGAACCTCAAGAAGTATAGCCCACAATTCGAGATCAAAGACAGGATGAGGCTAAGCAAGGCTTCCAAGGCAAGTTTTTTAATTTAAGAATGAATTTTAATGAGTAATTGCTTGTGTTATGAAATGATAAAATATTTACTGTGTATATATTTTTTTAATGTTTTTTTTTCTATACAGGAACTTTTGAAGAAGAGGCAAGACGTAATTGAATCATGGAAAGAATACAGGAAAAAGAAGGAAGACTCGTACGGTGGTCAAAAGAAGCAGAGGATGTTCCTTAGAAACAGTAATTTATTTACATATTGCTTAGAAATATTACAATTAATTACAATTGCAATTTACTAACGATAAGTAAGAATAAAGTTTAATCATGAAATTTTAATGTTATTTTAGACGTGGATACAGACGAACTAGATGCTGACAAGAGCGCAATGCATGAAGAAATAATTGAAGTTCTTATTAAAGAAGATAGCCAAGCGTTGGAGGAGTAGTTTAATAAATCACCTCGATTTTCCAACTTTAACTTTAAGGGTTGTATTGTAAAGATAATATTATAATAAAAGAATCAGAAAAGTATTCCATATTATCATTTAATGATTATTTATACATGGAACTTTAAATTTATATAGTGAATTCGAGATTTCAGCTCTGACCAATTTCAGAATCGTTTTCTCACATTATAGTTGTATTGTCTTTTTATCAAAACAAATTAAAGAACTTCTCAATTATTGGGAAATGAATGTTTGGTTCACATTGCCTTGTCTTCAGAATAATAATAATATTGAATGTCACTTTAATGATCCACCTTTGTATTTATTATGTAGTTTATTAGTTAATCTGTTAGTAAATTGTTTTATTGTGGATGAAAAAGGCAAATTGATTAATTTTCTCATTAAATGCTCTATTTTCTCTCTGGTGGATTTACCAGTAAACGGGTTTTTAAGGCGTGCGCTCCTCATCATTATTATGGCATTTAGCTTGAAGATCCTTTCAATTACGCGATACGGGAAGACTTTCAATTTTACGACTCTGAGCGATAGAGCGATGTTAATCAACTTGGATCATTAGGAGTTTGAAGAAGGGATGTGTGAGATGTTGGCCAGCATCTCGTTCACCCATCGCACCATCAACCCTAGGCTGCCAACTCTCCCTCACCTATCCTCCCAATGGAAGGAAGAGAGTGGAAACCTCCTGTACAATTATCCTAGCATGCCCAGCCATTGTGTTGACTCGCCTGAAGGAAAGGCGAGAGTTCTCGGTCGAACTTGTTATGCCATTCAGGCATGTTTAAGGGTAATAGCGGAGTTTCACTGATGCACATTCCAATTTTTGTTTGAAGTTGAAAGTGGAAAGGCATCGAGTTTCTTTTACTTTTTAATAAGACGAGAAAAGTTTGAATGTCTTCATGTGAGTGCTAAAGGTGTGGGGAGTTAAATGAGATCTGCACACTTAACTCCTTGAACGAATCCTCCTATGCATAGCTATGATAGAGTAACGTGTAGTGTAACTTGCTATAAACTTTCATATAAACAATGAAAGGAACTAACTGAATGTAATCGAGTAAGGCATAATAGTCGCAAATAAAAGTAGCTTCGAAAGTTTAAAGGGCTTTAATCTTAAAGGAGTTACGTCTTTAATTTCTCCTTCTACCTTCTTCAAACCACAATGCATACATAGTTCAAGATCGAGTGAACAATTTTATATCAGACAACTGGCCAAGCCAACATGATATAATTGTATTCATATAACCTTAGTTAGCCTCACTGCCCCAGTGAAAACTTAAGAACGCCTATTGACTTTGACACCCAAGAAACCTTGTTCGCATCTCTCTTCAGTCACGGAAGAGCTTCTGGGATGTCAAGAGCTTGTTAAACATGGTGGTTTCTTAGCTTTAGTCCAAGTCAAGGATTGGCTTGATTTCAAAGTATTATTAATTACTACATGGCTAGTCACTTTAAAGGATCAATTGAAGAAAGTCGTTTGTCAATCATATCTTGGTTAATTGTGGTTTTGCTAATTCAATTAATATTAACAATTATGAAGGAAGTTGACGTTCAAGCATGGGTCAATGCATTGCCAGATCCCAAGTAAGCCCCATTATTAACTTTTTTTATTATGTATATAAACAGTTGAGTTATATTTGTATTTTTGGATATTAGATTTTTAATATCATTTTTGAGGTTTATCATGTATAGAATTTGTAATTGCCCATAGATCAGCAGGGAAAGTTACGAGAGACTTTAAAGTAAGTTTAGTTTATAGAATGTAAAGATAAAATATTTACACATTTTTAAATGGTTCAATTTCTAAAATGAGTTTTTTAAAATCTTGTAGGAAGTTTTAAAAGGAAGAATGGAGTTTTACACAACAGTTCTATTACACCAAAGCGTTGATCATCTACGAGGAGCTGGAGCAAACAAAGATGTGAAAGAAATGAAAGAATCGCTTAAAGATCTAAGAGATAAAGATGAAGATAGAACAGAATTGATTCGAAGCATTCTCCGAAAAATGACCCCATCATCACAAAACGAAGATAAAACACCTTTGATTATTAGTTGAGAATATCACCTCCCATGCTATAGGATGCTTTGAAAAATATTATTCTTTTGCATTTAATTAAGATTATTTGTTGAGTGTAGTCCGAACTTAATGTCACAATTTATTAAATATATATGTACTTTACTGATCAGTGATTGTCATTCATTCATTTTTGTACAATATCTTTACATAGTATAATATAAATTCAATTTGAATAAACTTTCTTTACAAAATCATACAAATGAGAAACAAACAACACTTCAATATTAAACGATAAGTTAGGACACTTCTCTCAAACAAACAAGGAAATATAGGAATCCGCAAATTCCTATATTAGAAAATCTTAAGATCTTTTTCATTAAAATATACATTGTTAGTCTATCTATTAGTTGAATAATCAATTTGCAAACATCACAAAGCGCAATGTAAGGTGTTACGCATCCACATAGTATATTTATTAAAATCATTTAAGCCCAGACAGATCCTTTAAAATTAACCAAACAATGAAAATGAAGGCAACAAAGAGTGAAGAGACGCTTCTGAGCATAAGACGTGGCAGGGGAATTGCGAAACAGTTGGCAAAGACTCCAATTGTCATCTTCGCTCCTCGGCGTCCTCTATGAAACCCCTGAGCGGCGAAAGGAGTTAATGCTGAAAGGCGAAATGCTTTCAAGGCAGAAGTTCAGCCTTTCATGCTACACCCCTTTTCCCTTCAGGATTAACATCCCAAAGGGGCACGAAGTCCAAACCCATCTCCACCTGCAGAGGTCAAGCAGACGGAGACTGATGTGCTTAACCTAGTGGCCCAGGATGAATGAGACTCTCGGAGTCGAGGATGGTCGGGAGATATAAAAACTAAAGGGATAAATGAACTCTGAAGGGCAAAGTTTCCAGGAGTTGTGTGTAGAGGGGTTAAATGCAAGAATAGCCAGAGAGCCACCAGCATCCAGAGCATTACACGTATTCGGATCTCCTTCTTTGTGTACTGAACAGACGAGAGAGGAATAGTGTATATGGAAATAAGGGGAGTCCTCGAGGAAACAACTTATTGTTCATTTAAGTCCTCGACCTCTGTGCTAGTGGATTCTGGGGAATTGGAGAGGAAGGGCTCGGTGGTTTTCTCTGACGACTGGATAGTTGGATGTGCCTTTCAAGACGTCTCTGATCAACAAGATTTATGAGCTTGATACTCGATTTTTTGAGAGAGACCGAGCAAACAATTCCTAGTTCGGTCGGGAAGGCGAAGGCGACTCGGTGTCATGGATTGTCCACATGTGGTCCAGTGTAATCTCAGGATCCCGACAAGATTCGAGACCTTTTCTTGTAAAGGTGAGTGCAATTTGAAAAACTTAAACTTGCAGCTTTGAATTCTTATGTGTGCATTTTATTTAATTTTTAAAAAGTGTTAACTCCGTTCTTCCATTTATACTGTCGAGTCGACGCTTTAATTAAACCAACTTGTTAAGTTGATTCATAGCTTGATTTGTAAAATATTAGTGATTTTATTAGTCAAATAGTTTAATTTTAAAGTGACATATTGATCAAAAATAAATTGATTGTCGTTGATTTATTATATAAGTATTTGATTAATTTTATTTTATTTATGATTAACTATGGATCAATTTCTATATTTCTTTGTATGAAAATGAAGCTTAACGGTAAAGAAACGAGTCTTAAAAATTCACTCATTCCTTGTTCATTAACAAAAGACTCGTTTGCCTGTGCACTTCCCTGGTCATGTGCTGTGTCGTTTAAACATGATCATATTATTCGTATTAGTATTTACTTAATCAATCTTTCAGTCTTCCAAAATCCCTTTCTCAATTAAACTTATTAGCATAATAAAGAAAGAGTATACAGTCAATCTCAATGGGATCATGCAAAGATATTTTACATTCAAAAGGCACAACGGGCAAAATGCACCGCTGGATGAAATATTGATTTAAGAATTCTTTACCCAGGTCCCGTACTCTTTGTCCATGATTCCATTCTATGCGATAAAAATTCAAGTTTTATGACTTTTTAATAATAGATAAATCAAAATGTATTTTCCACGCGAATAAACCCAATTCAAATTCTTCGATTACGCATTTTAATTCCTAAATTCCAAAGCCATATTCCTATTTATTATTAACTATGACGGCATAATGGAAAATAAAGAAAAACTAAAGGCATTTTTGTATCTAAAAGAGCAAAAGGGCATTGCATGACATTTTTAGAAATTGAATACGAAATTATACCTGAACTAGACAGTAGACAAGAGTTTATTATAGTCTTGTGCTGTTATATAAAATTAAGTGGTGAATTGGTTTGTTTGTTACTTTTGAAGTAATTTGATATCATCTGACTCTAACTATCTATATGATATCCAAAAGTTGATTTTAGTTTTGAATATATTTGTTCTCTATTATTTTTTCATTTGTGCCTTTCATAAATTGGGCTCTCATAAATGATTAATGGGATGGATGATGGATTCTTGGGAGGAATTCTATAAAGCATTTTTTTCAAAAATGCCATGTTCAAAGAAATATGAATTGTTTGTCCTATAGAATGCAAAGCAGAGGACAGTCCTTGGCTCTGCCTTGACTGTGGACAAATCAATTGCGGTCGCTACATCAAGGGCCACGCAAAGGCTCACTTCGATGAGATGAAACACTGCATCAGCGTAGACTGCTATTCCCTCGGAGCCTACTGTTATGCCTGTGACAGCTTCATCACCAACCAGCACCTCATTCCGAAGCGGATCTTCGACAAGCTCAACGAGCACCATCACCTCCATCATGAAAACTTGAACTTGAGCGATGGGGAGTCGGGGGAGTCAGCCGATATTCACCTAGCGATTGCAGTGGGATCCAAGGCAAAGTCACGTCCTCTCCTTGACTCGGCCACCCGGCGGAATCGTCGAACTCGCCGACTCACACATCGGAAGAAGCGTAGGAAGAAGCCCTCGACCCCGGCTGAGCCCCCGGTCCTCCCCATTTCACAATCAGAGGAGGAGACGAGGCGGACGACGAGGAAAAGATCCCATGAGTCGCTCCTCTCTACAAATGATCTCAACAAAAGCCCATGTGACGATGCGGTCGTGTGTGGGAAGAAGCCAAAGCTCCAAATTACCCGATCCCTCGAGAATGGAATCCCGACGAGGAGGACGAACCGGACGAAGGAGAACCTCCTGGACATCAATAAGGCCCTTAAACATGGCGTCGTGGGGCTGAGGAACCTTGGGAATACATGCTTCATGAACGCTGTACTCCAATCGCTTAGGTATGATCAACGCACGAGCAGCCCAATCAACTTTTTAGAGTTATACAATACCTAATAGCCCAATTTACTCGTAAACCCAATAGGCAGGTATACAATGTCAGGAGCATTTACATTTCTCAACTCATTGCCAATCCTTTCTATTAATAACGTTGAGTATTTATCTAATAGATGAGCTAGGAAAGAAATAAAAGCAGGATTCAATGGGGTGACGGATGAAACAACGCATCGTTACTTTAATTGAACAATAATTAAAAGTTTAAAAATTAGTAATTGGAATATTACATTCCATATTTAAAAGGGTTTTTATGAAGTTAATGGTACTTAATATTAATGTAATTAATAGTTAAAGTAGAAGTAAAAGTTAAGTGAATATTGGACGTGAGTTATTTATTCCTGAAAATGTGGACGGCAGTAAAAGTTTTGACGTAGGTGGATGAAAGGATAAAACTAATCAATACCTTCGTTGCATCATGTGATGTCGCAGAGGATCAGATGATTTGGAATTTGGGGGAAAGAGAAATTGTTGGCATCTCACCCTAAGTCTTAAACCATTTTTGGTGCGTGCTCAGAAATGCTGATACACTCTCTTTGAAGAAATCGTTACATAAGAAATTTTTTTTAAAGAACGCAGATGCTTTTATTTTATTATTTATCAAATAAAAATTGAAATATGCGCGTTTAAAACCGTTTAAGGAGGTGAAAGATTATGAAGAATTTTAAGCATTTGCATTCCTAATTAATTAGCTAAGTAAAGTTATAGTTTTCTTAATTCTTTCTTTTTGGACTTTTTAGTAAAATTCGCGGTTTTTCGTGTTATATGGCCGATCAACTCCCTCCTCCTGATCAACTCCGCCTGAGCAATTTACCACAGAACATGAACGGAGGAGGGAGTGGTAGGTTCGTGTATTCGACGCGGTCAAGGATGAACGGCTATCTATCCACCAAGAATATCCTCGCTGGCCCTAGAGATGACGGTGGGAAGAGAGTTGGGTGCTCCCTTGCGACCAAGGCGCTTTCTCCAACCACAACCACGACGATCAGAGAAGCAGGGAAAGACCCCGTGGACCTGGAAGGGAAGGAGAGGGAACTCCTCACGGACGAACTTCGGAAGATCCTCGTGTCGCTGAACGAGCGCGGGTCCTCGGCCGTGTCGCCGGATGGTCTTTTCTCAATTATCTGGGAGGTCATGCCGAGGTTTAGGGGATATCAACAACAGGATGCACACGAGTTCCTCCGGTATATGCTCGACAGACTTCATACTGAGCTAGTATTTCTCGTGCCCTGGAACGGGTCCAGGAATGGAACTCATAATCTGGCTTCCAAAATGAACAACAATATTCTAACCAACGGGACGGATTTCCCTCTCAGCCATCTCGGCATCAAAGGAAGGAAGTCCATTGTCACTTCAATGTTTGGTGGAACCTTGCAAAATGAGGTATACCTTTCTTCCCCAACATACTGTGATAAATGTTAAATATCTATGCATAAGTATAAAACAAAAGATCAAATAAAATAGCAAACTACTTCAAATAACTTTACCTTTTGTTTTATTTTTAAAATTAAATATTTTATTTAAATGAAATTTGTTTGTTTTAGGTGATTTGTGGTAGTTGTAAGAATCATAGTAAAAAGAATGATCCTTTTCTCGACCTCTCCCTCGACATCCCTTGCCAGAGTAATGATCCTCGTCTCCAAGACTGTCTTTCTAGCTTCGTGGATGTTGAGGAACTCTCTGACACGGACATGTACTTCTGCAATATCTGTAAAGCTAGGCAGAAATCGACTAAGCGTTTCTGGATTTGTCGACTCCCTAATGTAATTTTTTAATCTTTTTCAATAAACTTAATCTTAATTAAACACCATTTTATGTCAAACAATCTAAAGAAATAAATTATTATTTGAAATAGTAAAGCCAAATGAAGGGCTAATGGATTTTTGCTCTTAGGTTTTGTGCTTACATTTAAAGAGATTCCGGTTTTCAAATTTCTTGCGAACCAAATTAGACAGCTTCGTTCATTTTCCTCTCACTTCTCTCGACATGACTGATTATTTACTCAATGGCGTTCAAGGGTCGCGTGGATCCTCAACGAACCTTTACGATCTAGCTGCCGTTATTGTTCATCATGGCTCTGGGTAAGGTTTTGAGTTCATAAAAAGGACTTTGAACAGTACAGTTGACCAATGGACTAATGGACTTTTATTCAATGTTTACTCAAGTATTTTTTTCTATTTGTGTAGGGTTGGAGACCCCGTGGACCTGGAAGGGAAGGAGAGGGAACTCCTCACGGACGAACTTCGGAAGATCCTCGTGTCGCTGAACGAGCGCGGGTCCTCGGCCGTGTCG
>VJMY01001646.1:0-10096 GCA_009869795.1 Neelides sp. FZ-2019 | reverse complement strand
TGCACATTTTGTTTATTGATTCCCACAAAATTAATCAATTAAATTTCGATTTCATCTCATAAAATTGACGCTTGTTTCTACCTTGATCTTCCACGCAGAAGGGTTAACTATCACCATTCATCAATCCACATTAGGAAACATTATTTATTAAGGTGAATGCGATCCATTTAATATTAATCTGACATTCTGGCATATCTTGGAAGGGGCTGAGACATAGACCTTTGGCGGGGAGAACATCGGAGTCCCGGACCTGAAGGAGAAAAGAGGGTAGGAAAACCAAGAAGCCTGGACACAAAACCTCCTTGACATCTCCTAAAAGCCCATCAACTATACCCCTCAGTCCCTTCACCACTACCCGGGTGTTACAAATATACAACATTTGTGTCCTCTGTGTCTTTATGTCTTATGTTTTTAATGCTCTAATCAAACTATTATTTGTAAAACTTAATCAAAATTTAAATTATCATATAATTTAATAATTTCAATGAAAATTAACATTTTTCTTTGAGTTGTTATCAATTATAATTTGTTTTACATTAAAAATTGTGAGGCTTTGAAATGGATATATTTCAATAATTTTAATTTATACGATTCTAAATCAGAATTTAATAAAGCATCAATATATTGAAAAATATTGGGAGCATGCGAAATTCATTTAATAAAGCATTTTCATGATAGCGATAAAAATCTAAAAATTGACTGAGAAGAGAAAGAAGACCTCATCCACAAGTTCCACAGCTAAACAGGCCTCAATTACAAAATTTTATTCTACTGATTATCAGAAAAAAGTTGACCACTTGATGACAAAATTTAAGGTAAAAGGAATGCATCCTTTTTCTATTGTGGAAGAACCCGATTTTAAAAATCTTGTTGAAGGTAAATAAATTTTTTGATAATTTTCTTTATAAATTTCAATAATATAATGATTTAATGATATATCAAATTCTGAAATTAATTTTGTTTATAGGTTTGAATCCTAAAGTTTCTGTTTCCGTCAAGACGAAAGTTTGGATATAAAATAAAGGATGAACTTAAAGAGATGACAATTGATATTACATCCAAACTGTCTGAAACAAAGTATGTATGTAGTACTGCAGATTTATGGTCATCGCAAAAGAAATGCTATATGGGTGTAACAGTTCATTGGGGAAATTTATAAATTGTTTAAATATATACATTACAGGAGTTATATATACCTGGCATACCAGTACACACGCATTTTGGGGCTTATTCAATGTACCCGTTTTTGGTATATATACCCAAAAAACTTCCATTTTTGGAGACCCTGACCATTTATTTTTAATAATTTGATATTGATTAATTTAGAACGATGAAGCTTTATGAAAAGATGAACAGTAGTGTACAAGCCATTCACTATTTCATGAATAACCAATGGAAGTTCGACACAAAGGAAACGAAAAAATTTTGATTCTCTTTCTCCCTATGACAAAATCAATTTCAATTTCGACACAAAAGACAAATTTGTGCAATTATTTTATTAACGCTTCCTATGGCGTTCAAACATTTGTTCTTAAACACAAGTTGTTTTCAGTTCCACCAATACAGCAGCATCTTTTACATGGATAATGCTAGCAACTTCAATCTTCGAGATCAATAATTCATTTAAAGAACAATAAGATTTATTGCCAATTCACGAATTATTATAATAATTACATTTTATTATATTATTTATATATTTGACAATATTATTTTCTTTTGTGACACAAATTACAATATTAATGAATTTAATGATATTGAAAACCTTTAGATAAAAAATTCTACAATAAACATTCAACCGTAATTATTTTCTACCCACATTTTTGATAGTGTTATATTGAAGTTAAGATATTGAATTTTGAAAAGTAAACACATTAACGATTGTGTGACGATTGTTTTAAATCAATAAGGCATTTCTGGATGAGGCTCACTCCTGAATAATTAATTATTATGTGAATTATTAAGAAGTTTAATTTAATGTAATAAAATATTTAAGAGTTATTTCATAAATAAATGTTTTGTACAATTTAAAGTCAAAACCAAGTGAACGTCCAGTTGGTCCTTTGTCCAAGGCTTGCAACTCTTTCATTTCCTCACTTGTAAATGAGAAGTCAGATATCTGGAAGATTTTAATATTGAACATATACATTTGTAATTTAATATTACTTAATACTTACTTACCATATTCGATTAGTAACAATTTGAATAAAACAATAAAATTTGAAAGTTAATTAAAAATTTATATCTTTCAGCTCACATCAAAATTTGACCTGACTCTTGTAGGATTTGTGCTCTTGGGAATTACAGCAACTCCAAGTTCCACTAAAAAGCGTAACAGAATCTGCCCAGGATCTTTATTGTATTTTTTTGCAATTTTTCCCACAAGCGGGTCTTCTAGCAATGTTGGTGGAATAAACGGCCTGTTCATAAAAATTATTATTATTATTTGCACATAAGTCATAAATAATTTAGCATTGAAATTACTTTCCAAGTGCGTCATAAAATTGTTTTCTCCCAGGTGACGAAAGTGGTGCATATGCCACAACTAATGATATTCAAAATAATTCTCAATTTAATTTGGTTTTTAAAAAATCGGGCATTAAAATTATGAGATTAATAATGAACTAAAATGCAGTAAGCTACTTTGGATTGTAACTAGATGTGTTACAATTACTCTTACTTGTTATATTGTTTTTCTCACAATATTCACGCATTTCTTTTTGTTGAAAATAGGCATGAAGTTCAACCTAGATGAAAAGAACGTTAAGAATTTACATTAATTTGTCTAATCAATAATTAGCTATAAAAAATTACTTGCTGATTTGCAGGCTTAATTCGGCTGATGTTCAAAATCCTCTGAATTTGCTTCACGTTGAAGTTTGAAACTCCAATGGATTTTGCCAGTTTTTTGTCAACGAGCCCTTCCATTTCTTTCCAGATTGCTTCCAAATTCGTAGTTGGATCCACCAGCATAACTCCGTCTTTGTTTGGAAATGGATCATTGTCAGAAATGTACTTAAGGCCAATTGGGCCGTGAACAAGATACAAATCAACGTAGTCAAGTTGCAGAGCTTTTAACGATTTTTTGATAAAACTTTCAACCCTCTCAGGATGCATTGCAATCATTGGCAGCTAATACATACATATAATTCAACTTCAGTTTTTGCAAATAAATAATCATTATTTATATGAAATCTTAATTTTTTACAATTTTACAACTAATTGCTTAAATAGTATGGTAAGATTGTATGATATAATACTGTAATTAAAATTGTCATTACCTTTAAAATGATTTATAGCATTTAAATGAGATCAATATAGATTCATGTTTACCTTGGTGACAATGAAGAGATCCTCTCTTTTCACTTTTCCAGATGCAATACATTTCTTGAGTGTATTTCCAATCACTTCTTCGTTCATGTATGCATAAGCCGTGTCGATGTGTCGGTAACCAGCATCAATTGCAGCTTCCAATGCATCCTCCAATTCCTTGGGGTTACTTGCCTAAATAAAATCAGAATTCATATTAAATATAAAACTTGCATATTCTTTTAATTATGCTTACTATTTAAATATTTGATATATTAACTAAACATTTAGTTACAAATTTATAATTAATATTTTAACTACAACTTACAAGAAAAGTTCCGAGGCCAACATTGGGCATTTTAATCCCATTGTAAAATGTTAAATGATTTTTCATTTTTGTTATTTTTGTAATTGCTCTGTATGCTGAGAAGAGGAATTATTAAAAGGAGTTGTTAAGTTGATGAATATCGTTGAAGGTAAAAGGTCCAAAGAAATAAAAATGTTAAGGTGGGTTTATTTTATACTTTACAATATCACTGTGGCATATGAAAAAATTGCTATATGGAAATTTATAGACATTCATAAGCAAATCTATATATTAAGAACTTCAATATAAATGTGGATATTCACTTTATGTTTGTTTGAAGCATGGAAGTATGGTTAATTGTCAAATCACCTTTCTCACATTTATTCATGTACAGATACATCGATATATATGATACAAATATATACATAGGTACTTATATGTACCTACAAAATATGGCTAAACTTTAATGAATGAATAGTTTATTAGGTAGGCCAGGGTATATGAATAAAAGGAAATTATTTAAGTGAATTTATTTTTCTATTCGTGCATTCATGTTTATTTGCTTTTATAATTTTATAACATATTACAATGTAATGGTTCCAAATGAAAATGTCTATTTATATATTGTATGATCACATATTTACTCATCGTTATATGAACATTTTTTATTGCAATAGATTGCAGTGTCCTAAATGTATAAGGAACGTGATATATGAACAATTTGTAAAAAATAGCATACGAATAATGCTCATGGTAAGGTTGGGACAGACACTTAAATTTAATGAAACCATCGAGTCATTTACTCATTTCTCTCCTTTTTTATCTCTGTCTGGGTCTGTGTAGAATGAACTAGAAGAAAGGTGAAATGAAAAGGGAATGATGATGCACGTTGAGGCATCATTACATAATTTAGTAGAGCCGCCAAGGTTGTAGGATGTTAATGGTAATTTTTTCACCTTTTCAAGTGTATTTGATGTTTGAGAGGAACCCCGCAAAAAGGTTTTCCTGTTCGCACACAAATCATCAATTAGAGATGACATAATTCTTTATCTCCTATCAACTTCATATCTCCATTGAGTCCATACGGATTCGTTTTGTAAATTACACAGAAATAACAATGGTTTTAAGATTATATATTTTTTTTCCAACAAGCTAAAATTTATTCTACTCATTTTTTACATATTTAAAATAAATGATTCAATTTTACATTGAATCTTGCATAACGCTAACATATTTAAAAATCTTAGACTTAATATGAACAATTACTTCAATTATTAAGACTAATAAAGCCAAGAAATGTCCAAAAGTAAAAAGAATCATAATGAACGAAGCTTGTGAGAATGTGAATCCACGATTTTTCTTTGATTTTAACTTTTTCGCACTTTTTCTCTTTCCTATAATTGAAGTTGCACCATCCAGAATATTTAGCCATTTGTCCCATAATCCACTTTTTTCAATGTTGGAAACAACTTTGTCCATTTTTCCTAAATAAAATTGTTCATTAATATTGCAAATAAATGCAAGTAATTTAGTAAATTAAATTTTTTAAAAGATATTTTTAATTATATATGTTTTATAATTAAACATGAAATTTTATTGATTAAATTTATCAAATTAAATATACTTTTTAATTGAGATTTAGGTTGAAGTCCGATAGAAGAAAATGTAGGAAACATTGAATCTTTTGAATTAATCAAAGCATCTTTACCACTCGCATCATTTGCAATTAAACCTCCAAAATATTTATTTAAAATTGTGTATCCAACACAAGACACCTTTTTCTCAAGAGCATCATTCATGCACTTAAATGATTAAAAATATAATTTTATTGGTTATATTTATATGTAACGGCATAAAAAATAATTACTGTTTATTAAAAAATAATTTATTAACAAATTGGTAACCAACCTGCGTCAGATTTTGAGGCATAGGCAAATTGATAGATTTTTCAAGGAATTTGATTGCAAATGAATTATTTAGCTTGTCAAAAAAGTTATACAAGACGCTTCCTTTTAGTTGCATGACTTTGATTTCATAGTCAGATTCCACCAAATCCCGAAATGTCAAAGGCGGGTAAATAAACGTTGGTTGAACGAGAAACGAAATAATCTTTGATTTATAAATTGATCCCAAAATAATAAAAGTTATAAGCCACGGGCCAACTAAGAAATCTTCCTTATTTCTAACAGTACTTTCTCTCGCTGGCTGATCAATTGAAGGAAGTAAAATACGTGAGGTAAAATATCTCATAAATAAACAATTAAAACGTCCATTGCTGGGATTATTAAACTTGATGAAAATTGCGCCAGTTAAAAAAGTAAAGAAAAAAGTAACGAAAATCACACTCCAAACTTTATAATCAAAAGGTGAAGACAAAAAGGAAAAATTTGGTTTTGCTTCTTTTGGACCGCCGACAGTAAAAATTATGCTATGACATGCAAATACTTTTGAAAATTCTATAACATGCCATCTTCCATGTGTAATTCCTATACCAATGGCTAAATCCGCCTTTTTGTCAATGAGATCTTGAACAATTCCGTTCCATTTCCCGTCCTTTTCAATCCCAAATCCAGAACTGAAAAACTAAAACATTCAATAAATTGCATATTGATATAAATTGCATATAAATTGCATAAGTTAAATATTGTCTTTAAAAATAGAACATTTACACACGTTTAAAAAAAACATTTATTACTTGAAATTGAAGTGTTGCATTAAAGGCTTTTGCTAAAACTTCACCTCTTTCTTGCAAAACCATTCCTTCAATGCTTTCTGGCTTATCCTTATAAAATGCTTTTCTAAATTTATTAATTTTCCAAGGTGAAGTTACAAGTAAATTCAAATCTTTTCCTTCCAAATCATTTAACTCTATTTCTGACGTAAGTAAATTTACTGGGAATGATGAGAAATTGTTAAAGTATTTTAAATCAATCGTTTCATTTGATTCCGAATCAATAAGATTTTTTGATAATGAAAGCCATATTATTCTGGTTTCAACTGACAATGCATAGAATTCGATTATATTTCCTCTGTTATTAGAAAGAGAATAATCAAGGGAAATTTTTTGGAGTTCAGGAAGAATTTTAACAAAATGAATCAAAACATGTATTTTTCGAATGAAATATTTTTCAACAAATTCAGCTTTTTTAATAATTCGATTTGATTTTTTATTTAAGTTAGTTGAATTGTTTTGTTGTATTAACTTGCTTGAAAAGTTGTATTTATTTTTGAAAATTATAAATGGAATTAACATATATTCACTCTCAATAATTTTAAAATCGGCAATGTTTACTTGATTAGTTTTTTCATGTAATTCAATGTCAATTGAATAATTAATGAAATAATTTGAAGAATCAACTTTAAAATTCACTGCTGATAAATTGAAACTTTGGATAATATTCATGTTTAATTGTAAAAATAATATAAATAATAAAGCATAAAATAAATTATTTAATTTGTTACTCATTTTTAAAGATTCTTTATTTTATTTCTAATAAAGATAAAATGTAAAGCAAAATTGTTTATTGGGTATCAAAATTGTTCATGAACTAGCGATTTATTTCCTATTTTAAAAAATAAGAATTAAAACTTAATTGTTTAATCAATAGATAGACAAGATAATTTTATTTCGATTTAATAATTGTGATAAATAGAAGAAAGAAATATCATAAAGAAAATTCTTATTAAAATGTGTTTTCTTTTTAATAAATACAAAACTTTTCAAAAGAATGGGATATTGACAAATTGATGCTTGATAACTTATTTTTTTGAGTAAAAGTTTCAAACTTTGAAGGTATCATAATTGTATAATTGAAAATAATATTTTAATCAGGATATCACATACTCAAAAATAATAGTTGAACTTCATTCACAATTTCATAAACTATATATCTCTTAGGGAATGCCATCCCGGGAATCCAAACCCGGGTTTCCGAGAAGTGATTTCCCGTTTCCGGGAAATTTTTTAACATGAAATTCTGGGAAATTCGAGAAATAATTGTATATTTTCCTTTTCGAAAAATTATTTTTATCAGAATTTTATATTTTTTAGGCAGAAGACAATTGATATTGTTACAAGTTCATTTATAGTTAAAATCGAACTATATATTTCATTTTTAAGCATTTTTAAACATTTCATTTAAATTGAAAATAATAAGCTTATAATTTAAACAATTTTAAAATTTTTACCGAATTATATTAACATCAAAAGCCATAGTACTGATCTTATATAAATATTTTTTTATTCCTATACTTTTAACATAAGACGGAAAATCCCTGGAATCCCTGGAAATTGTGAACGAGAAATCTCGATTCCCAGGATCCCGATATCTCGAGAAATGGTAATATCTCTATTCAATTAATTCTATACCTATTGTGAGAAAGTGAAATCCTAGCCACATTGCTTTCGACAAACTTCAACGTTTCTCAAACTTTCAACTTATTCTTACTTTTCTTACATACAATCATTAATTCATGATTGTTATTTGTTATAATCTAGAGTTAAACTTTTCATAAAAACCATGGCATTGATTAAAAACACAAAAATGTACAATGTACCCATGTATGAACTTCGTATATAACATGTATGCCATCTGCCATATCGCCATGTACCATCCTTCTAAGGGGGAAAAGAGAAAAGTCTTATGATCATTTAAGTTCAACATGACTATTCACTTTAGTTCACTTAAATAATAGTGAGGCTTCAAGACATTTAAATTAAAACTAGAGTCCAAACTTTGGCGTTCACTCAGAAGTCTCTCCATCTTATAATTGACACAATTTAGTTAGTTATTAGTTAGCTTTTAATAGACTTTAATAACCCGAGCGAGACCCTGAGGTCAAATTGTAAAGAACATATTTAAATTAGATTATTTAAGATGAAGATGGAAGTAGAAGTTAATGAAGCTAAAATTAAGACGGAAGAAAGTAAAATTGAATTTAAGTTGGAAAAAAATGAATTTGAAATTAAGATGGAAGAAACTGGATTTCCATATTCGATTGATCAGATGATG
Organism: Neelides sp. FZ-2019; assembly: GCA_009869795.1. NCBI lineage: Eukaryota > Metazoa > Arthropoda > Collembola > Neelipleona > Neelidae > Neelides > Neelides sp. FZ-2019. Next base: position 1,471 of record VJMY01001646.1, on the reverse strand, counting down.
GAGATTAAAAAGGAAATTCATGAAGATATGCCTGCGTCGCCTCTCGAGTGGCTACAATTCAAATTAGGGACGATTGATGGCTGGACGAGCATTTCAATCAGCTCCCATCTCGATCCCGAAGTTCTCAGATTACCCGAAGACTTTTTGTCGATCTCAAAACTCGAGTGAAGATCAAGATTTTAATGTCCTTTTTTCACATATCTCGAAAATCAATTGAAATGGTAAGTGTGTTTTCTTTCTACTACCTTGATTATAAAAATGAATAAATTGATTATAAATTGCATATACAATTGCAATATATATTACAATTGCATGTATCTATGAATTAGCAATTTAAGCCATTCATTGTTTATCTGCAATCTGAAGACTTTTTAAAATTTATTATTAGTGGCGACAAGAGTTAGATGATATTTTGGAAATAGCCCAAGAGGATCCGGCACAATGGGTGGCGACACTGGCAGATATCATGATGCCTTACCTGCAATCTGGGAATCTCAACTTAAACATTGATGTGCCTGATGTGAATGACAATAGAAATGTTTTCCGTGACATGGTCGATGAAATTACCAGAGAATGTAAATGGATTGATTGTTATACTTGGATTATGACATTTAATAAATTATTTATGATATGTGATGTAGCAATACTTATGTCAAATCAGTATCAGAAGCAGAAAAAAAGAAAATCATATTAAAATCAATATTACTTTTAGGCTAGGATGTCGATTATTATAGTAAATAGTACTCACTTGTTAAACTTTAGTTACCTAAAGGAATAGTTTAATATTGGTTATATAGTTAATCTCTAAGCCTAAACAAACCTATCTATTTGTTTTATTGCTTTATCCCCGTTTTCAATTGACCTACTGTTAACCTATTTTCTTGTTAAGTTATCCCGTTTACTTTTATTTTTCGAAGCATTTCACCCGTTTTACTCTGAAAGATGTACAATCCAGTTTAGTTCTGCATTTTGTATGTAAATTCAGAAATTGACCTTGCTTGCGCTCTTGTTATATTATTAAAAATTGTTCTCTGTTACTATAAATTGCAATAGTGGGTACTATTAAATTTGTTAGAAATGATTTAATAAATACAGTGAATAGAGCTAAATAATAAAATTATATACTTACACAAAAAACTTCGACTAACGATAAGTTCCATGAATTTTAAAATTAATTTAAAATATTGTTTTGGTATCAATAGAAGTTAAATCTGTGGAATAAATGTATTGAACAAAATCAATTTATCATTAAACAAAACATATTTATTTAATTATCATGTTTATATACATTTTTGTTTTAAACAAAATATTCATAATATATTGTAAAGGATACAATAAAAACTCAAGGTTAATACAAATGATATTTAATGTCATGAGATTAATTAAAGATTCATTTTTTGTGTTTAAATGCATAACAAAGTACTTACATTGTATTTACGAGTATAGATTCAGACGTTTTATTTTAATTTAT
>VJMY01001645.1:0-10104 GCA_009869795.1 Neelides sp. FZ-2019 | reverse complement strand
TTTAATTAAAATATTGATAATAAAATACAGTTCATTAAATATTTCCATAAATATATAACTAATCGAGTATAAAACTTTAAAATGTTTATATTTTATTTGTTCCTCTAATTCATTTTCGATAGTATTTCTGAAAAAACGGAAACTTTTAATTTTCAATTTTTACTACCAGAGAATTTACATATATACAAGTTATTGGAAAATTTGAACATGAATAGATATGATTATATAAATTTTGACTTACAAAGCAAACTTTATGTGTACAATTAATGCTGTGTAAACAATAATTGTAATCCACAAAAACATGCTTGAAATGGAAACGAAAAATACTAATAGAAACAATTCAAATAATGAAAATATGATAAGAGTTAAAATGTTGTTACAGTTTATTATATTCATTAATGAAAATATAAAAAGTTTATTTGTTGGGTCGTAAAGAAAAAATAGAAAAAAGCCTAAACGAGCAATAAATGGAATTATTATTAAAATTTCATTTCTAAGAATATTTTCAAAAATTAAATTTTTATAATAAGATTCTGAAAAATAAAATATATCATTAAATTTTTTTGAAGATTTTTATGAAACAAATATAATTTTTTATTTAACATTTAATTTTTGGTACCATTTGCAAATTTATTGTTAACACTAATTAAATTGTTTAAAAATGAGGCCATTTGGTCTGATTTATAAGTAAATACTAAAGAACAAATTAAAGCAGTTAAACTCATGATCAAATTTACGATAGAGATTATCAACCTTAAAATGTTATCACTTTCTGGAGTTAAAATCAAAACATGAATAAATTTGTAAACTAAATTGACATTTGATAAAAAAGAACAAAAATAATTTATATTTTTTGAATTTTTACTATATATTGTTTTATTTTGCACTTTAAGTGGTACTATAAAATATTTATTCCAAAATGAAAAATTATTAAAAAATCTATTTAATACAATTGATGTTAGCATTTGTTAAAAATATTCAATATGTTATTTTAACTGAATTGAATTAAAACTTGAATCAAGTTTTTTTCTACAGTGATAATACCTGAATAACTATTTTAAATTGACACATTCATTCTCATTTTTCACTATGTCATTTATTTTAAATTAATGGTATATATCGATTAATTATGGTTAATTTCAATCACCTTTTATATAACATCAATTTTGCAAGATTATCAAATTAATTCCAAGCAATTATTCTAACTTTTTGTTTAATAACTATTTAAATTTTTTATTAGATATTACAATAATTATAGATCGTAAAGTTTGGAGTATCATCAATCAAATAATTTAAATGGTTTTAAATAAGATTGGTTTCATTAAATAATTTCTCAATGTAGTTCCTACATTACTATAATAGTTATTGCTTACAGTGAGTAAATGTAAGATTAGTGAAAAATGGAGATACGAACAACAAAAGTTAAGTATCCAATATAAGAATTTAACATTGGTGTTTGTAAAAGGAATGAAAAGCATACATAAATAAGAAAGGGATGGATGAGAGTAAAGATGAATAAAGAATACATGGTCCTAAAAGGGAAAAATAGCGCACGATCGTTTATCTCCAATTCACAACAGTATACCATTTACTCATTAGTCAGTGCAACGTTTGATGTCTTACTTTCTTATATAACAATTGATTATATATTATCTAATATTCGCATTCTTTGTGAATCTAAAGTATTTATTGGCATTCTTATTTTCTTATTGGTTGATAGGCAACCTTTTACAATTTATTCAGAAATGTTCACACTATTTTAAAATGTATGACAAATATGAGAACTTGCTATTGACATGTATATACTCTGATTAATTATTATCTTTTATCTAGTTTTTATCAACTTGTAAGAGCAATATTCAACATTCACATATCTATAACATATTTTATTCATATTTAGCATAATATAAAGTACTTAAATCACTATGAAATTAGAAATATTTAAATTAATTATTTAATATTCTAACTTTAATGAACAATGATAATTTTGATATTCATGAATCATTAAAATATAAACAAATAATATTTAGAACTACATTAAATTAAAAAAGACTACCTATGCTTCAACTTAGTTAGTTCAGAAGTTAAAATATAGGTACTATATAATATATTAAAGATATTCAAAATATTAGCATAGATAAAAAAGAATAATTATCTTTATAAACCCAATCGCCGACATCCACCATTACAATCACAACAAGCTAAATTACATTTTCCAACTCCACAGCAAGGTGTTCCATATGTACCATCTTTGCATTTTCCATTCATTGGAGAGGAATAGCAGCATTCCGCGGAAACTTCCATTTGAAGACATTCGATGACTAGAAAGGCCATTAAAAGACCAACTAATATCCTTTGATTTCGATTCATTCTGAATATATTTATGATAATTATTAACTTGGCAAATAAATTTAATTTAATATTCAAGTATTTATACTTATTTTATAAAATTAAATATTTAATTTGAGAAAATGTAATTTTTAATATTCATAAATAAATAATGTGGTAACCTTTTGAATGATCACGTCCTTCAAGTAAAATTCAACAGAAAATAAATATTCTCTTTACAAACTTTATTATTTATAGCGTTTCCGTTTCTTTTTATACAAATTTTTATTTAATTAAAGTCTATCAAATAACTGGTGTGTAAAAATTCAACATTTTATCGATATAAACAATTTGTTGATTTTAAGCATATATTAATTATAACTACGCAAATGTTAATACCATATATTTTTGTAGGTACTAGTACTACGTACCCAAATTAATTCAATGAGTTACTATTTAATTATTACAGACCTATATTCATACAACTCCCACAGTGTTCATATTTAATATTTACAATATAAAACAATATTTAATTCAATCTGTAACTGTAAATAAAACGCAAAAGATGAAAATTTCATACATTCTATTTCTATTAATCAATTTCAATAATTAATAAGTAATTCTGTTATTTATTATTAACATTTACTTTGGATCTAATTAAGGTCAAATCATTGATTTGTTCACGTAAAATGCGATTTATATATTTTTATTTTTGTAAATCATGTTTGGTTATAACATAAATAAAGGAGATTTCATCCTGATGAAAAACAAATTGTTCACAATTGGGAATTCATATTCTATTGGCCATTTAATTTCTATATCTTATTTGTAAAACAATTAACTAACGATAAGGTAACTAAGATTATTTTCTAAACATTTATAGAAAAAAGATTTACTTTCATGATGTATAATATATTATTATAAAAACGAATTAAATGTCGAAATTTCAAAATCGTACCGGCAAAATTTATTTAGCTATTATTTCTTCAAATTTTGTTTATATTTATATTAATGAATTAAATATGAAAGTGAAATGATCTGAAACTGAACTATTGAAAAAGTAAATTGTTTTATTCATCTATCCATGTACTTATAACGAGAAATATACTAAGAAATAACTAAACAAATCTCCACGTGAAAATCTATAATTTATGTCTAATCAAAAACGCTCCTGGTGAACATTTTTCATTGAAGTCGATATTTTCGTATTTATTATTCATTTCAATCTCGCATTTGATCTCTTTGACTAAATAGCTAATCAAATAGATAGAGATAATTCATAATTTGAGCAAAGAATTAGGAAGAATTTTTAATAAATCATCTTTCAAAATAGTGAAAACTGCTAAAACAAAAACATTTTTCTTGAAGTAATAAAGGATAATTTTTCATGTTTCTACTAATTGACTAATAATAGAACGCAGAAAATAATTTATTTTCAAACTCGAAAAACTATTTAGAGAAATTGGCAATCATTTTTAATTAATTCCTTCAACCTTATGTATGTACTTTCATTTTTCATCTTTGTGGGGCCTGTAAGAACCCAGGGTGTAGGTGCATGAAGCATGATGGCCATTAGAATGGATAAATTACACTGATAAAGAAATTATGATTAAATTGTAAAAGTATTTTTTATTAAATCAAGAAATGAATTGCACAATTAAAGACCCAATTGTCCAATGTATATGAAAACTGTTGAAACGGCGCTGAAGATGGCGCAGGAAAGGCGGAACAATTTAGAGAAGATCTGTCTCTCTGCCGTGATTCATTTTACATTCAAGATCATATACAAGGATGGGCGCTTTTGGATTAATGGATTAAAATTGCGTAAATCACGGATTACTGTAATCCGTAATCTAGTGTATTTAAAAAAATACTCCAGTAATCGAACTTGGATTATATTTTCAATGCAATCCGTAATTTAGACGCTTATGGATTACTGATTACATTTTCATACTAAAATTGATCTATATCGAAGTTCTATCCATAAAATGGTTATAAATCAATTGAAAAAGTATTTATTTTAATAATTTTATTTCTTTTAACCACCAATATATGCAACTAAAGTTATAATTTTTGAAATTTAACATAATTTCCTATTGAAATATGCATTTAAAAATAATAAATTAACCTTTAAATTTTATTTGTAATCCTAATTACGATTGTAATCCCAATGTAATTGGATTACAGTAATTCTTAATCCATTAAATTTGGCAAATTGAAGTAATCCGTAATCTAATTTTCAATGAGTCAAAAAGTGGTCAATAATCCGTAATCCAAATTTAAAAGCCTGTTATCCGCCCAACTTTGATCATATACATATATATGGGGAATTAAAAAATGTATTAAATTATAGAAATGTAAATCAAATATAAATAAGCTAACATTATCTAGATGTAGGCACATACAAATGTATGTTATTCTGTTAAATTAAACAATTCCAAAAATATTGGCTTTGTATATATTTTACAATATATTTGTTAGATGATTTTAACCAAATGAGTAAAAAAACAGAAAATATAATATAATTTTATTATAAACTAAATTATTTCATATTAATTTCACTTATACAATTTTAACTTCGTATTGATATTTATTTTACTTTATTCAATAAATTCCTTGAACTCTCTTGTTATCCGGATCAAAAGGAGATTTTGAGTGAGTCACAGCTTTGAATTTCTTTCCTAAAGACTCAATGAAATAATTTTTTGTGAAAAGTTCACTCGATGGTTTCAGATAGCCATACGCAATGCTTTTGTTTATATGAAATCCATATTCAGCTCTTCTCACATACCCCACAGGTTTCTCGTTCTCCCAAATGGCTTCCAAACCCCACAATGGAATTTTATCTTCCAGAGTGAAGCAAACCAATTTCTTGGCAATTCCTCTTTTCTTTTCTTCTTCTAAACTTTTTCGCCCTAAGAAATCCACGTCGGTTTTCAATTTACAAGTAAATCCAAGCCCAGCTTCAAGTGGAGAATCATCGCTTCGAATGTCAGCATGCCAATGTTTATAACCTGTTCATTAAATCATTATTTAATTTAATAAAAAATCAACCAAAAAAATTAATCGAAAAAGCTAAACGTTTAGAGTATAGAACTTATAAATATTTTAAATAATTGTCTATTTTCTCTAAATAGCATTTGAATATTATGAACCTTTTTCGATACTTAACGAGTCAATGGCTCTATAACCGCTGTTCTTCAATCCATGTTTTTCTCCCACATTGAACAAGTCTTGATAGATTTTAGTGCAATTTTTATTCTCAATGTGAAGCTCCCATCCCATTTCTCCAACAAAACTCAATCTCATCACACGTGCTTTAACGCCGTTGCGTTCAAGAATTTGATGAGTTGAAAATGGAAAGTCTTCATTTTTAAAGGAAGCATTCGGAAACAATTCTTGTAGGATTTCTCTGCTTTTGGGTCCTTGAACAGAAAGGAGTCCGTAATTCTCATCAGCAACTATAAGTTCAACTTGGAATCCTTTATTTTTCAATTCCCAATTTATCGCTGTTTGGGTGTAAAAAGAAGTTGTGCCGCCGATGGCTAAATAATAGCCAATGCCCTGCAAATAAAACAATTTTTTAAAAGAGTATCATTTGCAGTTAATTAATTAATAGAGTTCTATTTAATTAAGCAAACTTAATGCGCATACATTAAATTGAGGGTCAGATGGCAATCGTTGAGAAGAGTCTAAAACAGTAGCTGTAAGATCAGCTTCGATTTTTCCGAGTTTATTGAGAAAGCAAGTGTATATGACGGATCCTGGCTTCTTTTCCATTTGATTTGAGAAAATCCATTGGGCAGCTTTCACTGCATCTTTCCCAACCAGGAACAATTTACCAAAATAAGACATGTCAAAGACGGCCGCAGCGTTTCGACAACTATGACATTCAGCTTCAATCTAGATCAAAGTTTTAAAAACATTTCCTTTGTCTCAAGGTTTTTGTCGTTTGTAGTTTTGGGATATTTAAAATTATAAATAATTGATGCATGAAGCATTTACCACATCATGATGTTTTGGAAATTCAAATGAATATTCTTTTGAAAGAGAGGTTGGGTAAGGTTCTTTAGACAAATCATTGTGTCCATATTCTCCGTACCAGTCATAAGGGAGCGGAGGGGCTTTTGAATTTCCAAAATATCCCGGCCGTTCCCATCCTTGTCTTTCTTGGAAAAAACATCCCTTTTCAAGCAAAGTTTCATAAAATGGCGATTTGATTTGATTTCTTCCTCCTAATGGCTCATCGTTTTTGTAAACAATTGAGTAATTTTTGGCATATGCTTCATGGCTCCTTTCCTTTGCCCATTCTTGGTTTTTGTTGAGTTTTGGATTGAAGCGCCTTAATGTTCATTAATGTTATTTCATTAATGTCATTAGTTAGGAAGTTAGATTATATAGTTATGTATATTATAAAAATACCTTATATCATAAGAAAACATGTCAACTTCAGGTGCACCATTTATAACCCATTTAGCTAACTGTGAACCACAACCGCCGCTAAACATCATCCCAGCTGAATTGAAACCACAACCATGAATGAATCCATCAACGCGGGGATCGTTCCCTTAAATCATTATTTTATTACCACCATAAATTATTTTAATTATCAAAATATTAATGCCAATTTATTATAATAATTTTAAATAAGTAGAAATAAGTAACCATTATTAAAAATAAGTAAAATTACCTAATAAAGGCTTATGATCCGGAGTGAAGCTCTCAGGCCCACAAATTGTGGATTTAATTCCAATTTTTTCCAACATTGGAATTCTTTTACAAGCGCCTCTGATGTGAGTGCCAAAAACATCCCAATCAAGTTCATATAGGCCAAAAGCAAAATCTGGATCGACCTTTGTAATTTTTACTTTCAATTAAATTCATAATAGAATTTAACTTTTATTATTGCCTTCTTTTGCCCAAGTGTATTGTGTCAAATAAATGCATTTTATTGTTTGATATTTTAAATAAAAGATAAAATGAGAATTGCATTTTTAATACCCACCTCGTCTAGTATAATTGGGTTCATTTCATATCCTCCAATTGAAAGAGTGTCTGATTGAATTCTGAAGTAAATTGCCTCATCATGATCTCTTATATTCGGAAGCCCTTTGACCTCCTCAATTCGATCAAACACGACATAAGAATGCTTCATTGGGACAAGCGGAATTTGAATGCCAACCATTTTTGTAATTTGCGGAGCCCAAGCACCTTTCACATTCAAATGAAAAACCTTATTTTACATATAACTTACAAATAATTATAATAGATCATATTGGATATTTTTTGAACATTTCATGAAAGAGCATTCTTATAGTTTCTTACACATTTGTTAAAATAGTTATTTATTAAAATACCTGTACAATTGATAACCAGGTTTGTTTGGATTGTTCCTAAATTGGTTTCTACTTGAACAATTTCCCTTGTTCCGAAAGTTCCTTCTTTGGTTTTAATCCCATTGACAATGCAATTTTCAAATACCTTTATTAAAAATAACCATAATAAAGAATCATAATACTTCAACTTGATATCCAATTCTATTAACTAATTCTTGAATAATTACGAATGAGAGAATTTTTTATTTAATACTTAATATTGTTTATTCTTCTAATAATTTAAGTTCTAAGGATCAAATGAAAGATTGTTAACTAATAAAATGAAGACTTGCCCTGAATTACCAGAATTGCACAATACAATTATAACCTTTGATCCTTGATTAGTAGCATATCGTGTTAATGCACTGCATAGTCCAGAAGGATCCACATTGCCATCACTTGGCGAAAATATGGTTCCATAAAGGGTTCTTTCATCGATGATTGAAACAAGGTTTTTAGTCTCAGAAGGACTTAAGACTTCTGAATGAATTCCGAAGGGTTTTCCAGCAGTGTGAAGACGCGTATATTCATCCAATCGTTCCTTCATTAGGAAAAACTCATAGTTATAATAAAAGGGAATATCTGAAAAAAATGTTTCTGCATACTTTGGTAGAAGCTAAGAAAAGTCCGCCGTTGTTATTCCATCCTGGATTAATTCCTGTTTCATTTTCCAGTCGTCCCAACATATCTCGAGTTATTTGAAGAAGCTGAATATCTATATCTGATGGCCGAAGAGACCAAACAAGTCCAGCTGTATGCCTAAGAAATAAGATGTTTGCAAAAATTATAGAAAATTATTATAACTAAACAAATATATTTATGAAAACTAATTGGTTTTTCATCTCACCATGTTGTACCAGATGTTAATTTGTTTTTCTCCAAAAGAACTGTGTTCGTGAATCCTTGTTTGGCCAAATGATAAAGAGTGCTACACCCAATGCTTCCACCACCTTCATATTAGGAAAATAAGTGTAATCAATAAAGAAAAGGTGTTTAACTTGAAATTATTAATTAACTTACCAATAATCACAGCATCACACTTATTTGGCAATTGGTGATTATTCCTTGTTAACGATAATCCTCTATATTTGAAATTGCGTTTCAAATGGTTTAAATGCTTGTTTAAATGTAAATATTTAAGGGTCATATTATAACTAGTAAATGTAATGATTTTATAATAAGATTATATTTAAATTTTATAAAATACTTTAAAATAATGTTTTATTTTTTATTTGATGGTAAATTAAGACCTTATTTATAAATAACCAGGTCAATACAGATTGTAAGCATCTTAAGTAAAGTTACATTGAATTGGAATGAAGTCTTAATTCTAAACGTTAAATATGGCTCACTGAATCATTTATATTTATATCATGAATTTGCATTGATACATCGTATACATATAATAATAACAAGAATTTATACCAAGTTTCTATTTTAAACTTTTGAATATTACATTTACATTACATTATATTACTTTTAAGCCGTAGATATGAAAATTGAAAACTTAAAACGTTAGAAAAAATAAGCTTTTAGATAAAACTACCAAAGGGTCCAAAGTTCAATGATAAACTAATAGTGGAAAGGAGGCAAATTATCCCATAATTATCTTGATTTTACAAGCATTGCATCTTTGACGAATATATATACACTATTGATTAAATATGAATATAAATGATAATATGGTACAATATATTTATACATGTTAAATGCAAAATTTATTTTATTTTATTGTTCATTTAGAAATGTTAATATTATTGAGAGTAAATATTTTAGAAGTTAGCAAGTAGTTCGACGCATGAGTATCTTGAAACTTATCCAAATGTATCCTATCTGATAGAGCTAGTTGAAAACCCCCGAAATCTAACTTTTTATGTATTTTTCATTTTTTAATCATCAATTATACGCATTTCAAAAAAAATCTCTAAATTTTAAAAATGAGTATATTAAGTAAATGAAAAGAGTTAGATAGCATTTATATCTCAATTAGTTTCTACACTATATTAAAACAATAAGTAACGTTAAATTTAGCATAAAAAAAACTTTTTCAAAAAAACGCATTATTTTTTGAAATTTCAAAAATTATTAAAAATTGGTAGTTTCCATTGTTTTTAAATTTATAATAGAATCTTACATCACATATACACGATAATTACCAATAAAAAGTAAGAAAATAGACCGGCTACCATTTTTAAATTGCTATTGAAATTTTGAAAATTTCAAATGCGTGTGTATTTAAAACACTAGGGGGATGGGTTAAAAAGGGGTGGAAATGGCCGAAAATGTACTCCTCCACTCCTGCCACTAGATCACTATGTTCCCAGTGACCGGGATGCCAAATAATTACCCTTGAATATTACATTTTGTACGTAGGGAAAACCACTGAGAGGCGAACAAATGT
>VJMY01001644.1:0-10113 GCA_009869795.1 Neelides sp. FZ-2019 | reverse complement strand
TTAGGGGAACTTGCGACATTACTTTTGTGGTGTGAGAGAATTCCATGGAATGGCCCATTAGTTAATCTACATAATTTTAATATAAAGTTTATAATAAATAAATAAGTATTATCAAGATTAGAATGTTGCGTAAATAATTGTTCAATTACACGAAGTTCGTCATCAATTCTCTTTTTATGTAGTTTTGTTTGATGGTCGGCATTATCTTCATTAATTATTTCATTGATTGATCGGCCGAAGATTTGACCGTTCCAAGCCCGAAGTTTCTCCTCTGCTCGTTTTAGCGCCAATCTCAATGCATGCGGTGATTTGCCAGGGATGAGTTGCCCATTTAATTCACATTTCATAAGTTCTTTTCGGTTGCGCTTTCTCCTTTTCTCCTATAATTATGACCAAAAGTAAAATATTAAAGGCTAATTAGGTTAGTAATATTTTGCATTTCAAAATTACAATTGCTTGCTATAAGTTTGTACAAAATTATAATAAGTAATAACAATAACTGATTCGCTTACCAATTCCAACATGTGACTATTTTCTTCGTAATATTTAACCAATTTTCCAATTTCTTTTTGGAGGTTTACAAGCGTGGTTTTGTCGGGAGTTTCGGGTTTGATGGTCAAGTCAGAAATGAACAAAGAAGCCTTTAAATTGTTTATCATTTGAACTGAGGAGGAAATGAGTTCTTTGATTCTTTTCTCGTAATCTTTTTTGAGATCTGCAACGATCGATTTGAGCTTAGCCATGTCTCTTGGCGTGGTTCCCATTGGAACGTCGTCGACAGGTTTCCCCAAGTCATAAGCAACAATCAGAGCACGAAGATGATCGCGTTCAATTTCGGCATTGAAAACTGAGACTTTTTCACCAAGCGTCCCATTGAGTATCTAATAATTCAACAGATTCATATTTTATGAAGGATTAAGGATTTTTAAATTTTAATTATGTATGCTTTATTATATTATGTATACTAGAAAATTTCGTAAACTATTAAAGTAGATTAGGTTAGGTATATTATTAAATATTAAATAATTAGTTATGTGCCGTCAAATCTTCAATGAGTTGAACGCTGAGAAGCTCCTCGACTTTCATAATGTTAATCTCGTGTTCATTCTCAGGAAAAATTCCAAGAATTTTGAATTGGTCGCTAATAGAAGTTCTAAGTTCTGTAATTTTGGTCTGGCGATTGATCTTTTCAAGTTTCATCGATTCGTTGTATTCGCTTAAAAATTTAATGACATCTTCACTTGGGTAATTCTCTCGTTTTTCTATGGACTAAAAATAAATATTTAATAAATATTACTTTACAAATGCATTCACTAAATAACATTTAATTGACGTGTTGAGTAATTTCAATCAACCAATTGAAGTTTTCAAATGGATTGCAAAAATTATAATTAAACACTTGCTTAACGATTCAAAATATTTATAAATTATAATAAAAATTAACCTTAAATGTAGGAGCGGTTTCTTGTAGTTGTAAGCAATAGTTCTTGACTTCGTCATTCAATTCGTTGAACAATGTGAACTTTTCTTCTTCAGCTTCAAGCTTTGCAAGGAAGCTTTTGATTTCATTTTCATAGTTGGCAATCTTTCCCTTTTCGTTCCAAGGTTCGTTTAGGAAAGTAGATTCTTTTTCAATGTTAAAAAGCTTAATGAGGTATTTTGTCCTATTGATCATCAAATTAATTTCTTCTTCTTTTTCTTTTCTCCATTCAGCCTCTCTCGTGAGCTCAGAATTGATGAATTTCTGTTATATAAAATTAAAATTAATTTTTTAGGCTCGATAAATAAAATATTGTAAATTCTGCATTGTGTTTTATGTATATTGAAAATAAATCATTTGATAGCTCACCTTTAAGTTTTCTTCAAAATCTTGGGTTTTCTTTGAAATAGTTTCATCAGAATGAGGATAATAGAGCCAGGAATCCAATAACTTGTTATATCCATCCAGAACAATTGATTTGATCGAAATATCTTGGATGGATGGGTCTGCCTTATCGTTAGTTGAATTTTTCTCATGGGCTTGCTTCGCAATTTCACTTTGATTCTCGTTATTATCATTGACGTATTTCTTGTAAAGGGAGCGAAGCATTTTGGAACAGAAAATGATTAGTATTGAATGAATGAAACAAATGCTTTAAATTCAATGGTAGATAATAAAGGAAAAAAGATTGTTGCTTTGCAAAATACTTCAGGTTATCCCAAAACCAAATATAGGAAATTATTAAGTTATACAATAATACGGATTAGCTTAGCACATCTCAAAATAACAACACAGGAAATTATGATCCTTTAACACCATTCATTATTGAAATCCATTTCCAAACACCTTTACGGCTATACGCATTGTGAGGCTATTTATATTTTAGAATTTCATATATGGAATACCTTGAATTTATAAATAACTTAAAGTAATTACAAAGGGCTTGAGTATGAACAGGGGCGGCCAGCGACGTAACCAGCCTAAAATTACGACCAAGCCAGGTTTATTGAATTCAATAATATCTAGCAATAACATTTTTTTGTATGTATGTTAATATTAAATAAAGGATGAAATAAATTATTTTTTATATACTTTAAATTACATATATTGTATAATAATTGTATATATATTTAATGTATAATTCAATTAAAATTTTTTTTCATTTTTTATGCGAATTTGCAGTAGTTCAGCCATATGCAATATGATAGTAGAATAGTTTAATATCTTCATAAGGACAAATTAAACTAGAGAAAGAGGGCCTTTCATTAAATTATTATATTAAAATCATTTCAGATACCTTTGAAATGAACTTGATAATAAAGGATTTTCCTCGTGTAATTACAACCATTCTTAATCTTTTTATTTAGATTAAAAGAATTTACATTAATATGTTCCATATTGTCACATTGTTGACATTTTCGAGGAATCGAAGGTCCAATTAGTTTCTTGGATGCTGCAAGATCTCATTTGAAACTTCAGAAGGAACTGGACGAATCTGAAAATCAGAGATCAATAATGATAAATTAAACAAAAACAATCCTCAAATACTCACACAAACATACACACACACTTGAATACATTTTACAAAATAAAAGTGTGAGTTACTTTGATGGGATTGACGATTCCTCCAGCGTTGATTTTCCTCAATCTTCTCGAATCCTTTGTTTTCAAAAGCCCAGCTTTGGCAAGAACCAAAAGTGACTAGAAAGAAAAGCAACCAAATTAATAGAAAAGTTTTAAAAAATTAATGGATGATTGAAATTTTAAAGTTTTTATAGTAATTTCTTGTTGTGTTAATTACAGTTGACTCAATTCCTCGACTCTTGACGTACATAGCACGTCTCCTGAGTTCCTTCATCCGCTCAAACTCATCACCCTCTTCAATTGTATTGGAGTAATTCGAGGCTTTGCCTGTCATCCTACTCATCTGAAATGAAAATTTAGTCAAATTAAGTTTTTATTCGTATAAGTTTTAAGTCATAGGATAGGACACAAAATGATTAAAAACGGAATGTTCGATTGCGATCAAGTGTCAGTTAAATATAAATTCTAAACAATTAAATAAAAATATAAAAGGTTGGGAATTTTACACTCATTTGCCGGAAAAGATCATGTTGTGAAGCTGCTGCTTGTTTCTTAGCTTGCAACACTTGAGCTACGAGCTTCTTCTTCTATATGTCGTCAAAATAAATAAAATAAAATCGTTATTGATTACTTGCAAAGCCAATAATTAGAATAGTTAATAATTAAATACAGAAAGCTAAAGATAAATTTAAAAATTTAAATGATTAAAGAAGCAATCAAGAGATTTGGTAATAATAATTGAATTGTAATTTAATAATTTCAAAATGTGAAATAATAAATAATTGAATTACATTGTTCTTTTCAGATTGTTTCCATTCAATATAGGCTCTTTCTTGAAATGCCAAGATTTCTTGACTCAGGCGTTTGCCATTTTCTTCAAATCGAAGGACAATTTCTTCCTCTTCAGTCGCAGATGTCGCAGTCGGCGGTGGAATGTCAATTTTTAGACTCTGATCAGAAATCCCAGGAACGACTTCGACTTGAACGGAAGTATTTCCAAAAGTTGAGCCGTAGGCGCTCCAGACTTTAGTTAAATTCTTTTCTGCTTGTTCGCCAAAATATCGTTCTTCGTTGTCTGACTCGAAACTTTTAACAAATTGAGGCTCGAGTTTCTCGTCACATGCTGCGTCGTCGTAGCTGAAATAAACCCCAAAGTACAATTAGTACAATTACAATTCCTACTTATTTGGTTCTGCTTGTTAACTTTTATTGGAAATGGAAATTAAAAGCATTTTAAATCAATTGGGAAATTACTGTGTTTCGATATTCTCGAGTGTGAAAATTTGGTCAATTGTTTTCTCCTTTTTTTCTTTCAATGCCAGTGAATCTCCGGGAGGAACTTCGGCGTACTGAACGCTCACAGTGTTATTAATTAACATTGTCGGTAAACTGGTTAACTTGTTTGTTCCAAGCTCATATGAACCATCGTGTCTTGTAGTTTTCCAATTTGAAGAGGACAATTGCTGAGACTTTTGAGCCGCCAACTACATTCAACCATGATGAAAATAAAATTAATTATAAATTGACCAAAACTATAAAACAAGTTTTGTCAATACAAAATCTTGATTTGACTAACCGTAAAGATAAGATCTCATGAAAATAATAAGTGAGCAAATGAAAATAACGAGTTAAATGTTTTAAATGAATAAAAACAAAAAATTGTTAAATGATCTTTCTCTTTTTCACAGCATCCCTTGATGTTTTTGATTTAGAATGCTATTGACCAAAAACAATTTAATCATACTAGAAGATCATTTATAAATAACCCTCTTCTATTAAATACCAGTTATAATGGATATTTTTATAGATTATAAAGGCTTTTAAAATTAATTTAAATGATGTAATGCTTAAATATTTCGTTATTTAAAACTACCTTGCCTTTGGGGCGGGTCAAGTTATTATCATCGCTCGGCGTGGTTGTAACCTTAATGAATGGACTTTTCATCTCCTTCTCCTCTTCCACCACGACAACAATCGGAACTGGTTTGTGCGAGGTCAAGTTCATGTCAGGGGTGATGGTGTGATTGAGCGAGGAAGCTGTGGGGTACGGAAGCTTGTGAATCCCAAAGGGCTTCTCAATCTGAATTTGGGATTTCAAGGCTTTCGAGCGGACATTCTTGTTTGCTGTTTTCTTCTCTGGACTCTTCTTCACCTTCTTCCTCTTCCCCAATTTCTTCTTCTCTTCTTCGATTTTCTCATTGGCCAAGAGCTTCTCTTCCTTTTCAGACTCTTTCAAATCGGCCAACATGACGGCGTTCTTAGCTTCCATCTCGTTCGGTGTGAGCATGTTGGGTGGAGCAAAATTGACCGATCCGTCCTTAAAGTAGTTTGTAATGTAATGTAATTATTTATTTAAAATTAAAATAATTGAAATTAAAAGATATTAATTGCAATTATTTTCATAATTGTTTGGAAAAGATATGAATTCTAGCTTTACAGGATTTGAATCATCAACTTGTTTTGTCTTAACAGTCTCATCAACATTGTCGGGAGTGTCTTGAGGGCCATCAATTGTCTGATCGGCATTTTCATGTGTTTTTTCAACGAACTTGTTTAAAGCAGAAACTCCAGCGCCAGGAAGAGCAGAAGCCAAAACTTGCTTTTTCCGTTCTTCTTCTCGCATCTTCTGTCAATTCATATGGGATATATTTAGCAAAAGATTATGAGGAACAATCAACATTATAATACAAAATACAAAAAATTATAAGAATTAAAAGTAAAAACAAAAACTAACATTGGCATCTTCGAGCGTGGAGTTTTTGAGAGTTTGTAATGAATTGGAGACTTTGTTGTTCGCCTGAACTCCGGTATCGACAATAGGATGAACATGCTGATCAAAGAACTTGGAATATTTATCACGAGATCTGAGGGTTGGATAAGCCAATCGATATTCGCCGCAATTCTCCAATTCATATTCCAATTGAGCTTCGGCTCTGGCAATCTGGGCTTCTTTTATCGCTTCCCCCCTTAAAAATAAAATGCAAATTGCAAAATTCATAATATATAATAAATAATGTTCTACAAAAGTAAAACATGTAAGCTCATTGTTTGAAAGTTTGAATTATTGAAATAGAAAGTTTAAGGTTTATTTAAACCATTTAAAGTTAATAAAGTTTTTACTTGAGATCTTGAATATTTTCTTTGTCAAAGTGCTCAAACTTGTTCAGGTACATTTCTTTCAAGTTGACAATTCTGAAAGTGTCCTTAATGAGATTCTCTTTGATCTCTAAATCCATTTTCGAATCTGTGTGGAAGCTCGGAGAATGGTTCACCTGTAAAAAGTGAAACCTAGTTTGTCAAACCTAGTTGAAGGTTAAATCAATTGTGGAAAATGACTTGAAAAGTAATGAAATTAAATAATGATTGACAATATTGCATTAGCGGTTTTAAAAATTCATTTCTTGTTCAAAATTCAATTCTTGAAAATGTTTGTTTGAAGAAGGGACCTCCAAAACAAATGGTTTGAGTTTATGATCGAAAAGGATGTCAAAGCCAAGGATCTCAAAGCAAGCACTGCTCCGGTCATGATTGTGATAGCACTTCTTGTAATTGTGCTTGAGAATCGGTTGAGCCGAGATGATTGTTTTAATAATCACGTCGTCGATGGAGCGGATCAAGTCATCCTCATCAAAACTGTGAGTTCTGAACCATCTGTACAGCGACGTGAGTTTCCTAAAATACCAAAATTGTTAGATTTTAGAAATTGTGAAGCGATTGAACTTTTGTGGACAATATAAGGAATGTCTAAATATTTCAAATTTCGTCTCTGTTCGTGAAAAGTTATTTGTGCCTTTTAGTTCCGAGCTCCTCGTCAATCACATAATCACGACTAAATTTGTTCACAGAGTAATTGGTCAAGTGCATATAGGAATTATCAGTGTTGTTGTTGGTCGGTGGCATGTACTTTGATGTTGCGAATCTGAAAAGATAAGTTTGTTTAACTGTTTAACCAACATTATGCACTAAAAATGCTCATATCATAATATTAATCTTTAGATTTATCTTATTATAATTAGTAAGTTGGAAGATCTTTAAGTGTCGTGTAAAAATATTTTATTGATTGTAATAAAACTAAATGAAATCAATTTAACCTTGCAAGGCCTTCGTTGTAAACGTAAATTCTTAGAGGATCGCACGAGGTGATGAGAACGTAAACTCTCATGTCAAACTTGAGTCCATCGATGAGAAAGGGCTAACTCGAGAACAAAATTACAATTATTTAATTAGATAATATGAGACATAGGACATTTATCCACAATTTCATATTATTATTAAGATTTAGAAAATCATTTGTTAAATAATAAACTCTGCATATTTTCAAAAACATCAGACCTTTGAAATGTAAACTTGGCAAATGATGCGGCCGAAAGGGTTGAGATCCTTCAGATTCCTCAAAAGGAAAATCCCCTTCCCCT
This sequence comes from Neelides sp. FZ-2019, assembly GCA_009869795.1. NCBI lineage: Eukaryota > Metazoa > Arthropoda > Collembola > Neelipleona > Neelidae > Neelides > Neelides sp. FZ-2019. The sequence goes on along the minus strand of VJMY01001644.1, from coordinate 2,634 downwards.
GACATCCCATTTCTGGTTTGCAAATGAAGGTTTTGTTCTTCCAAGTCTCCCCGTACGCCTGAAGTTCTTCCATTCTGTTATTCATTCATACAAGAAACCAACAGTCATTAAAATGATAAGTGCTTATCAAACTGCAATGAAGTGTAACGATAATTTTGTATTATTGCATTGTCAAGTTTCGTTAATTCGATTTTACTCAGAAGGCAAACACCAAGTTTTAGGAAAAATGTCATAATCATCAGGAAAGAGTTTCTTCATTCTGTTTAAATTATTCGACAGAAGATCCTTCCGACAAATCTCGTTCATCCCAGGGAAATGATTCACAATCTAAATATTCGCAAATTTATTTAGAAATTGAGCCATTAAATCAATTTCAGGAGAATTTCATTTATCAACTATTTAATGTTAATTAATTAATTATTTACAAATTGAGTTAGAAATACCTGAAACTTCTTCATGTCAATTGCTCTCGCCAACGAAATGCTAAAATCGGTCCAAAAGATATCCCAGATTTTCTGAAACAAAAGTTACATTAATTTTCTACTTAAAATTCGATGGAATTGTGAAAAAGAAACATTAAAAATGGGTTTTGTTGAAATAGATTAAAGACTGATAGACAAAAGAAAATTAATTGAATTCCCTTGCATCTTGGGGAACTTCATGCAGCCCAAAAGATTTTGCTACGCCTCGGACAATCTCATATCGACAATTGCTGAGACAAATTGTGAGTCCCTTTTCCACCCCAGGTTTGGGTCGACCTTTAAGTTTCACTGCATCCTTGTATTCTTCTTTAGGCTTGAGGTTCACATTCCTGGCCGTGGCTTCCAAAACCGCCAAAGCTAAATGAATTCAAGAAACGAATTTTTATAAATTTACTAATTTCGCATTTAGCTCAAATTAAAACTTTGATTGTTTGTTTGATCTGATTGTTTTGAACTTACTAATGGTAGGATTCTTGGAATCATTGTCGGATTCATCGCTGGTCTTTGACTCGGGGGAGCTTGAGTCGGAATCAGAAAGGTCATCAACCGACGAGCTCTCTTCACTCGACTCGCTTTCCGTCTCCGACTCGTCAGTACCTGAGAAAACATGTTGGTGTTAATTGTGAATATTTTGCTTTTGTTAATTAGTAAAGGGTCAGTTCATTCATTGGTGTATATAAGTGATTAATTGTCATTACCGTTTTTAAATATTGACATATTTAACGTTCACGCTCACTTGTTAAGATCTATGAAGTTAAACGGATTTCAAATCCACGTTAAAACAAAACATAATTTTTTTAGTTCAACACTTGCTAAATAGTTAGGAAAAGATGAAATCCCATGGGTATCATTTTTAAATTGGCCTGAATGGTTCTATATGAGAAACAAAAAGCATGGCATGGTTTTAACCCATCCTTGAAGTCGGATGTTTGACCCATGAGATCGGATTTTACAACCCATAACGTGGTCAAAAAATATCAAAAACGCTTCCTTCCTTGAAGTGTAATCTTTTAATAATGAATTTTCCATTTGTCGAATTATTGGTTCTATCTAGTCTATTATAATGTCATTGGATTAAAAGGAGGTAAATTCAATTAAATTGTTTCTTTTTTCATTTTAAGCAGAAATTCTATTCAAAATGATAATTTTATTTATAAATTCAAATAAAAGATGGTGAAAAAAGAACTGTTGGATGTATAGTATCTATAGTTTTGTTAATTAATTAATATATATGATAAATATGTTGAAGGGGTCAATTCATAAATCATTTAAAAATATGCAAGACTCTTTTAACAAAGGACAAATAACAATAAGAAATATTTAATTTACCATTAATAAAAAGTTGCTATGTAATTTTATTGATCAATTTAAAATAGCTTCAATTTTATAAATTTTGAATAAAAGCTTTTGCGTATTCTTCACTTGATGTTAAAACCATATTGTCTAACTCATACTCCTTTCTTCCCCCTAAGGAAATCGCACAAAGTTTTAGTCGTTTCATCAAGTATCATTTCTTGTGAACAAAAATCAACTTTTTTCTCGTTATCAACGTAAACTTTAACGCACTTTCGATCATCAAGTATTACAAACTTAAACAAATACATTCTATCTAACGAATGAATAGCACCACCGGTAATGTTGATAGCATCGCATTCCTTCTGTATCCTTAATTTCAACAATTTTCCTGTACTTTTTCTTCTTCTTACCTTCCCATCTGCTTTATAACAATATTTATAATTGGATATATAGATATCACTATTGGACAATTCGAGTCGAACAAGAGGAAAATTCAAATTTGCGTTACAGTCAAAAAAATTAATTTCAAATGTCTCTGAATAATTAGCTATTAGCTTAATTTGCAATTGAAAAATAATAGGCTTTCCAACAAAAGAAAAATTAAACTTTGAATAAATAGGCTCTAAATTGTCAGCTTGTAAAGATCGGCCAGAATTAAATGTTGAATTTATAATTTTAAATGCCATTGGAATTGAAGAATTATAAACTGGCATCCAACGTTGAAGAAAATTTTCATCGTCTTTTGACTCAAAAGTTTCTTTCATTGCAATTGAATTTTTCCAGAAGAGATGAATGTGAGGCGAGTTTCTCACCTCACTTTCTTATGTACATATTTCTCAACTCTCCCCACTGGCCC
>VJMY01001643.1:0-10129 GCA_009869795.1 Neelides sp. FZ-2019 | reverse complement strand
CATTAAAAATGATAATCCTTTGAGATAAGTAGTTGAATCATAAAAGTCTTTAAATAAGCCATTATAGAAAACTAGAGATGCTACAGCGTGGGACTTGATTCCCGAATAATCTTCTGATGGTCAGTGCTATTAAATTGATTTATAAAAAAAATAATTTTAATTTAATTCTTGTAAATAAATGTTATATAGTTTACATTGAATCTTCAATTGAAAAACAAAATTTATCTTGATTAATTTTTAAATTAATATTGTTTAAGGGATAGGTTAGCACTATTGATATGATTATGAGATTTAATTTCAAAACTTAGACTTGATATTATTGAATTCTTTCAGTTTATCTCAGTCAAAATTCTAACACTGAATATATAAATGAATCTGAATCTCCAGCGAAAGCCAGTTGGTAAACATTTTCATAAATTCATTCTTCATATTAAATAAAACATTGTAGTAATGGTAAAGAATGTCTAGAATTTGACAGGATAAACCATTCATTTATGGTAGGTTTGAAGCACATTTTCCTACATTGATAATTGTTTTGTGATTATTGCATCTAACCAAGAAAGTTTAATTAAAGAAAATTATTAATTAAATATTACATTTTATAGCTAATTAATTAAATTGGATCTTTTTTATATACTTTAGTTGATTATTAATTATTAATTTCAATTATGAAAATTGTTTCAATTTTCCCAAAATTATGAGCTCGCAAAAAATTTATTTAAATTATAATAATAAGCTCTTATGGATAGTAAGTTTGTTTGCCACGGAGAAAGAATTTATAAAAAAACAATTGACTAATGGTGGTGCATTTCCAGACTGGGAAGGATGGAGAAAAGAACAAATTTGTCCCATTAATAATTTGTCGTTGGAATGAAAATTAATTTTACGCTTATTTGAATTAAAAATTTGATGTTTAATTTGTCCTAAATTTTATAATAATAAAGTTAGGTTAGGTTACATAATATAATTGAGCATAATAAACATAAAAAATATTAATTTGGAACCTAATTCATATTAATGAAATATAAAACGACAATCTAATTTTATTGTATAACATGATTTCATAATTTCATCTGATAAATTACCAGTTTAAGGAATTGGTATTTGAATTTGAATTTATTATTTTATTGCAAAATAATCACAAAAAATCAAGAATTTGTATAAAAATAAGAGTAATTATAATGAGGTACAATATATCCAAACAATGCTGGTTTTACATAATAGCCATAATAGCCAATTTTTTTCTAATTGATTGTAATTGTATTTTTAGGGTGGAAGTGATTCGATTACTCCAGAGCTTCCTCATTAATTAGGATTGAAAGATGTATCACGAGAGCAGCGGGACCAGCGCAAAGGCTCGGACGACGACTCTTAACGAGGAACTCAGACAAGTCGAATACGTCATCTCTGATAAGACTGGACCTCTCAAGCAGGTAAATTCCAAAATCTTACTTTTCACATTTGCCCTTCTCCTTTCCGGGTATTCTGGCTAATCTCAGTATTTATAAATATATCATGACGTTCAACAAGTGCACAATCCGAGGAAAATCATATGGGGAAGTTATAGATAAAAGAACATATCGATCAATTGGAGGTTTTATTTTAAACTAAACAAACAAACTAAACATTTATTCTCCACTTATTAAATATTTATTAAGGCTAAACTTTGCAAATGTAATATTTATAAGGAATTGTTCCGATTGATTTTTCTCGTAATCCCTACTAGGAGCCGAAATTTTATTTTTACCATGAAAATCTATGATGCTGTGATAAATGGGGATGAAAATGTTCATATGTTTTTCCGCCATCTGGTCCTTTGTCATAGCGTCATGGGCGATGAGAGAAATGGTAATTATTAATTACAAATTCATTCTTACTTTAAATAAGAATCCAACCTTATAATCTTACCCAATTTACTATAATAAAGTTAAAATTCTTTACTTAGAATTTAACTTAATTAAAACATTATTGATTAATTGTAGGTAAATTTGAGTACCAAGCTCAATCGTCTGATGAAGCTGCCTTAGTTTCTGCCGCCCGAAAATTTGAAATTGTGTTCAAAGAATGTTCATTCAATCACCATAAGTTCTGTTGGAGTTGAGGAATCTTACGATCTTCTTTGCATCCTCGATTTCAACAACGTGAGGAAACGATTGTCCTATCACAAAAGGATGGAAGGACTTTATTTCTGTGCAAAGGACTAGACTCAATCATTTACGAAAGGCTAAAGATGGGAAACTAAGACTTGAAATCGAGAAAGAAGGAACATTTAAATGTATATTAATTTAAGTATTTATTTAATTATGTTTTTTATACTTAAATGTATAAGGTAATAATTTATTAGGCGAATTAATATTTATTTTGAGCAGAAGTTTGCCGGTGAGGGTTTGAGAACGCTGGTGCTCTCTGTGAACGAATTGCGTCGGGAGTATTTTAAGATGGAAGAACATACCAACCAACTTCTCAATCAGGGTCATCTCAATCTCCTATTCAACAAAAAGGAATTTTTCAAATCGGCTCTCCATGGTTTGTCACCTCTTGTGTTCTCTTCATTGTTCCTAATGGTCAGTTCATTCTTTCTTCCATTCTTGATTTGTCTCTTTTATTAGTTGATTATATATTATTAGTATTTTAAACCCTTGTAGCTTGACACTGGGATCTATTATAAGAAGATTGGATTGTTCATAAAGATTTTAAATTTACAATTCTAATCTTGATCTTAGTCATGGGCTTCATGATCCATGTTATTTGGATCTGTTGTTTCCACTATTCTAGTCGTCTCGTCACCGTTCGAGTAATACTTTAATTTTTACATTTTGTCTTGGGTTTACGACTTTTAAGTTAAAAGTTTTTAACATTTAATCATTTAGTGATGGGAAATTGCTTGAAATGAAAGAATAAAGAAAAAATGATTTCTAGGTAGCTTTAAACACATCATATTGGACGGTATTCAACCATGTAACAATTTAGGGTTCTTTGTTTTTTTCTTCATTCTATATTACACGTACAATTTCGCTATTCGTGGGAGATACCTTGGATCGCTAACGAAGGTATTTAGCCAATTTTTGTATAAATTATTTGTACTAACTAATTTACGTTCATATACGTATTTGTAAATAAATAAATAAAGTAAAAGTATAATATTTATTGTTAATTTTAAATCCTAGGCACTTCAAGAGGCGAGTTTTTGGCTCATGCTGGTTCTAACAGTGATGATTTTAATCGTCCCTGTCCTCGCTTGGAGATTCTATTTCCACGATGCTTTTCCAACTCAGACAGACCAAGTACGACTCAAGCAGATATTCGTATCCGCTAAGTTTACATTTTAAACAGGAACTTTTTTGGAAATTGTCCTTCATATAAATTATTAATATTATCAATTATGCTTTAATTTACTGGATTAAATTCAGTAATACAGTAGTTCATTTATTTAACCAAAATGAATAACATGTACCCTACAAATATCAAGCTGTAAATTATATTATTTTTCACTAGTAGTCGATTGGGTCACGAAAAAGCATCGCCAACACCATCAGAAGGAGAAGTCGAAGATGTCTTCGTTCTTCCTATGCCTTTGCTCATCAAGAAGGATTCAGTCCGCTGATCATATCTGGCAAAATCTTTTTGTTTCGAGGAAAAGCAATTGTACGTTGTAAAATTCTCTTTCTATGAAATTATTAATAACCTAATATGAGATATAAACTTTTAATTGTCCAAATAATAAGGAATTAAATTGCTACAATGGGATATGCATGATAAAATATTAATGTTTTTCAAATAGGCGAAGAACAACAACCACGGAGTGACGTCTCTCATTTCTTGTCTCCTAATGGGGGAAGTTCGGATTTGAATAAAAGCCCAAGGATCATGATGGTGAGCCCTCAAGAGAAAAGAGATGATCCCTTGCGATACACTTGCCTTTTCTACTTAAATCTCTCTCATTCTTATGACAGAGGAACTTACATATTAAAAAATACTTTACAGTATCGTTAAACATATTATTCGGATATCTGCCTGGGGTCAGTTGTTAAAATGTTAAATGAATCGATTTTATACGTTTTCGTACATTTAATAAAAATTTATAAAATTTTTTCTTCTTAATTGACTCATTTATTAAATAATCATTTTCTCAATTAATGATTCAAATTATTTTTATTCGTGAATTATAAAAGTATAAAAAGAAGTTTGAATTTTTATATATGTACAATGCAAATTTTCATCTTTGACACAAAATGTTTTATAGGATTTAAAACATGATCACAATCACTGATTTTAATTAATGAAAGGTTTTAATTAAATGGAAAAGGAGCACAAATAATTTAAAAACATGAAATTTTCTTTAGATATTATCTCACATAAATAGCACGAAATTATTTTTATTGGTCTTCTTGGTTGAACTGTTCAGCCTCAGGATCTATGTTTTGAGGAGCAGCGTTAAAAAGATTTGCGAGAATCGGTAAATGATGTGGAACATTGGGTTGAACTTGGCCGAATCCTTCCCCTTCTCTTGGATTTAGTTCTTGAAGATTTGCTTCAGCGATCACTGGAGCGACAGCGGGGGTCGCTCCGCAGTCGACCCTGGGCTCGACAAATCCTTCTCCGCTGATGACTCTCGCTTCGACGCGTTCAGTACCACTAATAAACAGCATTAATATATTAATACAGTTAATCAATTACTTTGTTAAAGTCGATTGTATTAATTGAAAAACTAAATAATTAAACAAGAAATTATTTCAAATATCAATTTTCATTTAATTAACTCGTAAAATATATAATTAGAAAATGAACTACAAAGACATTCAGTAACCATAATAATAAGAATTTTGGTTATTTTTGTCGTTGAAAATTCAAGGAATAGAAGCATTTACCTTAAGGCTTTCTTCAGCGCCTCGTTTTCTTTTACTAGAATAACATTTTTCTCCAATGATTGTTTCAGCTCCCTTTCAAGTCGTGCAATTTTCTCACTGTTAATAAACAATAATTAATATTTAAAATCAGATTTAAATCAATTTCACCTAAATCCAAGATCTGATTTAAAATGTGAACCATATGAACTTTGTGGTTTAATTAAATAAAACTAACTTGGCAGTTTCTTCTACATCCTCAGTTCTCACAACTTTAACCCCACTCCCACTCGGTTCTGACAAATTACCTCTACTTTGAGATCTCTTTATGTTAAAAGTTACTCTTGAAAAACTAGACTTTTAGATCAAATAGTGTCGGAGTTATTCCGAAAGAAATAATAGTGTAAGTAACAATGACAATAAGTAGTTTGAAAATATCCCATTCATAAATAGAAGGTAAAAAGGTATTCCTAGCCTACAATAGATTTCTTTAATTATGATACTTATGATTACAACTTGAACATTCTTATAGCTTATTTTTTGTTATTGTAGGTAATTTAAAATAAAAATAACTATACATTATAGATATGGGCATTTAGTATGATAATATGCATAACCCATCAATGATCCAAAACACCTTGTTGTTGGTATAATAGGATAGATAGGTATGTACATTTCCATTTTAATAAGTAATAATATATTGCTCCTACATTAAGGCTCTAGCCTTTTAACTTAAGTATTTTACTATGCTCATAGGCTAACATTTTATAACTACCATATAGAATGAAATCTCACTTCTTAAAATAAAAAATTGCATGACATATTTACAAATAATTTTATAAATAGTTAATGATTCATTTTAAAAATTAGTATGTAGTAATGACAGGATTTCTTTTTAAAATTAGAATATTTATTTAGAAATTAAATTTGCACTAAGACAAATACATATCATTTACGTTAAAGGTCTTAATTTAGCTTTATTCGGGTTTATTATTACTCACACTTTATTAAGATAGAAAACGTAAATGAAAAAACACAATTATAAAAAACTCAAATGATAATTAACGAAAAGAGAATTAGGTATTGAAAATATTCAACGATTTCTTAGAAATCTTTCTTTACATAACTTCTTTCCTTTGCATTTATGTAAAGGAGATTTCTAGGAGAAAATTGTGCTGAATATATTGAATTTAAGAAGTTTTGAATCGTATTAATTGGAAATTACTTGTACTTTTCAATTCACAGATATTAATATATTTAATGTATCATAATATGTCATGTAATTTACGTCCTCATATGAATTTCACCATCCATGGATTGTTCGTCCCTTTATTCACTTTATCAGTCTCAAAATAAATCTCACTCCTCACGGAGTGTTGCATATATGCATATATTTTATACATTGCATATTCTCCTTGCGACCAAAAACCCAATGGCTGCTTCTTACTCTTCAGTTCTGTTGATGTTGACGACCTAGTGAATGAGCTGACGAGCTTATATTAGGTACTATATTCTAAACGAATAATATGAAGATTTGAATGATTATTTGGATAGTATAGAAAATATTTGGTTGTTTTAACAATTTTAATATAAATTATAACCATAGGCTGCCATAAGCACGTAGTAGAGCTCCTAACGAAACGCGATATCTCGAAACACAATATCTCTTAACGAAATCGAAACAAGCTCCTTAAAAAGTGTTTCGTTTAGTTAGGAGCTCTAGCATAGTACGGATTCTATTGGGTTTGCCTGATGATTTAATTACTGTTGATTTAAAATTCCATGTAAAAACTTCAATAGAGCAATCCGCTCTATTGAATTAAAGTCAAACTTGTAAAATTTGAAAATAAAATCTATGAAAGTAATGCTAAAGATTATTCGATCTTAAAATTTGTCAGATTTGTTATTTTCAAATTCTATTAAATTGAGTGGATTGGTAACCTGCGCCTTGGTAAGTATTACCAGGAATTTTGGTTCAACAATAACCAAGTATTATTATAATTTTTATATCTTCAATAATCAATTAAATAATTAAAATTATTAAATTTAAGTGCTTTGAAAACACTATTTTCATAGCTTTGATAAGTGATGACTTTATTATCATTGTCAAAAATTGGCACTCAAATTGATATTCGTTGTTTCTATTAATTAATTGTTAATGTTGAGTGAGTCAAAAACTTTTTTTCTTTTCTTGGCAATTAGGCAATTTAAAGCATTTACAAGAACCGATGAAAGCAACAACTCGAATGATCTGAACGATGAAATACTTGGATTTGTGACCACCTGATTCAGATTTAAAATCACCTTCTTGACCTTCTGCTAAAGATTCAGGTTTTACACTTGCAGTTTAAAGAAGATTAAAGTTTAAAGAAGAAGAAGAAACATTAGAAAACAAGATTAAACGAACTGCTGACAAACGATTAAATGTGATATGTATATATATTAAAATTTTTAATTCTCAAATTGTTAAAATTAATCAAAATTGTAATAGTGAAAATTATAAAAATTACTTAGCAATTAACAGTATTATAACTCTTTTCAAAGAATTAATACCTAATAATTTGTCAAAATTACAAACTTACCGAATCTGTTCTCGTTGGCGAATTTCTCTATCTTTTAATTCCTCTTCTTCAAAGAATCGTTTTTTATTTAAGTCCGGCATTGTGTATTAATTATTTGATAGATGAGTTGAAATTTTCCTAAAGTTTGGTTTAGTGCGGGAAGATTGGAGCATAGCAGAGGTGGAGTGAGTGAGCTGAGTGGAAAAGAGAAATTAGTTTGAGATATTTTTACAATTTTCAGTTGCCTCAAGTTCAGAACTCAATCCTTTTTTATCCTCTAATCTCCATTTAGGCTCAAAAGTACAACTTCCAAAATAAATGTGATTTCCAAAATACCAATTTCATTCGTCTTTTCAAATATGATTGACAAATAGAAATACTAACTACTTAAATATTATATTAAACTTTTTATACACTATTTATCTATGTAATACTTATAATAATCTTAATCTCAATTCTTCTAGAACTTATTTATATATTTTGACTTGTACTGAAAAATACTTATAAATAAAAACTAAAAAAACATCAAAATGATTATAAGTATTAAAATTTACATTTTAAGTTTTTTTTTAATTAAAGCATCCCTTATTGAGCATTTACTTTTCATTTTACTCATTTCCAATGATATAGTTTAGCAGTTGTAATAAGGTTAAACGCATGCAAAACGACTTTGAGTTGACATTAACAAAGCCAAACTAGTTGAATCACAATCATCAATTCAAGCTGAGAAAGGACCAATTTTAATTAAAACTGAAACAAATCAAGCATGAATCTTCATTCAGATGAAATAACAACAGCTATTCAAAATTCAAATTTTGTTAAAAAAAGTATATTGTAATTAATTTCTTGTATTAAAGTTTAAAAATTTACATTATAAAGTTAGGTCTATTTCTGCAATATGCAAAAAATTATAAATTGCATAAAATACTAGACTCCAATGCAAGTATTTCTATTTCAGTTTATTTTATTTGCAAGTGCAAAGTGTTCAAAATGCAAATGCTGCCCCTATGGCCATTTTTTAAATTTCATAAATCAAAAGTATTTTTATATTTTATGATCTTCATTATGTCGATTTTTGTCACATTAGTCATTTTAGCTTATATTAACTAGAAGTTTTATTTCTTACCGAAAAACAGGAGTTTCAGGAGTTTAATGAAACGCAAAACTTTTTATGTTATGGGTTTAAATTGACAATTTTAGAAAATTTCCAATCATTTTAATAAACATTGATTGATCACGGAATATTTTTGTGGCCTATTAGCCATAGTCATTAGGAATATTTAGCGCCATAATGAGAATTTACTCGTCCCGCATTTCCTAAATTGCCATTTAAACTCTACACCAAAAATCTTTTATGATAAGCACGTTGTGATGAAAAATCGAAAGATTAGTGAAGCTGTTGGAAATTAGAACGGGATTCATTCCATAAATATAAATAATGCTGAATGAATGATTTATAGGGAAATTGCCAAATTTTTTAAATTATTGCTAAGGGTAAATAAACTATATTCATTCCGGATAATGAAACTAATATTTTATTATGAATGGGTTAATGCGTTATTTGACAAAGTGGGTAGTGTAAGCGATCGCGATTCATTACACCAAGTTTATTGGCTCCTTCTCCAACATCTAGAATTAATACCAAGCCTGGATAGGCATCTTTCCAGGAATAAAATTCTGAAGTTAAAGCACTAGAAGCCAGAGAATTGCAGTCATTCCAGAAGAAATTAACACTTTTGAATCCGCGAATAACGCCATTGGTCCAAAGGTATTCTTTAAATATTTAATTAAGGTAAAATAATAATTATTTTTTATATATTTTAATATAAAAATAGAAATTTTACTTAAAGTAATAACTAAAATATTAGCAAAATATTTTAATCGTTTTTTTTACTCAAAGAGAATGGGGCATTATTGTAGACAAAATTTTTTTCTCCAACGGTGTTAAAAGAAGCTGTCGATGCTCTTGCACCAAGGTTCTTACAAAATAATCTTGCCTTTTCCCAACTTACCTAATTTGAAAAATATTACATAAAACATAAAATATAATAGCTAAATAGGTAAGCAAATGTAATTAGCTTTACCTTTTTTTTATAGTAATAAAACGATTTTCTATTGTATTCACCAATGTACATAAGCATCGGATTTTCAACTAAAATAATAATAAAAATACTAAAAAAAATTTCATTGATATTTACTTAATAATGTCATTTAGTTACCATCAATTCTCATTGTTAAATTTCCATCAAGAATTTTAGTCTCCTCCGGAAATTGAGTGGATAATTTTTCCTCTGAAACTCAAGCAAGAAAAATCCAGCCAATAAAGTGATAAATACTTATTTTAATAAATTCTTTATTTAATGTCGATTAAGCAATAATTACAATTTAATGCTAAACTAGCAGTTTGATTATTTATTACGTAATTTAAATTATCTAGGTATATATAGAAAAATTTTGTCGATGAATTTTAAAATATAGGGTAAAAATCAATACGATATTTCAATGAAATAAATATTGACCTATTGTAATTACAAATACTTATACTTACAATAAAAAATCTAAAACATTAGATCTAATTTTCAATGCAAATATTATTATCCTATCCTTTTTTAAATAATCATTTCAAAGAACGTTCTGAAATATACTTTCTATTAATATTATATGCATTTATTATAAATTACATATAATACAAAATAAATATAAATGAAATAACAATAATCAAAT
>VJMY01001642.1:0-10147 GCA_009869795.1 Neelides sp. FZ-2019 | reverse complement strand
GTGAGGACAGTGAAATTATATTATAATTTTAATTAATCAATTATAGTTATTATTTTATATATAAATTGAGAATAATTATTAATATTATTATGTATAAGTTATTTATTATAATATAAAATATTTAAAAAATAAGTTATTCATTATATTTTGGTTGTAGGACAAAAATTTGCTTTAATGGAATCGAAAGTGGTGTTAATTTCAATTCTTCGCAACTTTAAAATTCTTGCTGGAGATAAACGAGAAGACGTGATGATTCTTCCTGAATTAATAATTAGACCAAAGAATGGCATCAATGTTAAGCTTATCTCAAGGATATGATTATTAAAAGCTCTTTTATCTCTTTCATTATCAACAATATTTACATATATTAAATCTTCATTAATTCACTACAATAATTATTCAATTTGAATAAGCAAGATTAGGAATTATTTTTCCGTATTAAAAGTTAACATTGAAAATGACTTTTTTGTTTGTCAAAAGGAATTGTGAAGCTAGCTTTAAATAATGCTTTACTTTACTGAATATTCTAGAAATGCCTATACTTTATATACCTAATTTTATATTGTCAATTAAAATAGAACAAAAGTAAAATGCATAATTATTTTAGGATAATCTTGATAATATCACAATAACGCTCAATTTAAATGGAAAGCCAAAAAATTATGCTCATTTTAATATTGATTTTTATTTATTGATTTACGCTTGATGTAAAATAATGTATCATCCTAGACATTAAGATTATAAAACTTCTAGTAATCAATAAAAAATGAAAGGTTGAAGATTGATTGTCTGATTAGAATTAACAAGCTCGAATTCCACGTCTTTCAGTTCAATTGTGAAATTTTATTAGGTAAATACCACTCGAATTTTCAAGAATTATGAAATATAAAAGTTTTGTTAAAGCAATAATTTATATGCTATTTACAATCTTTTTTGTCATAGGCGAAATAAATTTTGAAAATGTAAAATATTCAAAAGACATGAAATTAAAAATAAAATATTTAACTGACACTTTAATGGAAGACTCAACAAAAATATGTTCCTTTGTATTTCGGTTAGACTTATGTAAAGAATTTGGCGATTCATTTAACTTTGAATTAAATATAAATCCATTTTCCTTTAAGAATTCTTTATCTTCCACAAGTAAACATCTTGGTAATTGCGTTGCAAATTTAATATTCCTTAAAAATAAAAGTATAGATATTGCACTTTCCTATGAAAAATCTCACCCTGGTAATTTTTACATTGCAATTGGGACAAAAAATGCTATTAAAGAAATTTGGAAAAACAATTGGTTCAAAACATTACCTCGAAAAATTGGTTTCATTGTCGATTTTTACACACGAGAAAATGCATTTCTAATAGAAGATCCAAGTTTTAGAGGAAATTTATTAATTTCTCCTACAAGTAACTTTAAAGTGAATACTAAGTCACGAGTGTTTAATTTAAAAGGTCAACACTTTAAAGCTGCCTTTTTACTTATCCCTCCCCACGGGATCATACGAAAATCAAACAATAAGCAAGAAGTCAACGGAATACAATATGAAATTATATCATTGGCTTCAAGAATATTAAATTTTACTTATCAGCTTCAATTTACTAAAAATGCAGGAAAAAAGACCAAAAATGGAACAATAAATGGCGCTATTGGAATGGTATGTTTTAAAAATGCGCGTTCTTTTATATTTAATAATTAACGTAGAAACATATATTACTACTTGTATTTTATTTTAAATGTTACTGACTCAGACATTGACAAATTGAAGTTAATTATGTTTATTTACGTAAGGGAATTTGAAAAATTCACATAGATTTTGTCATTTTTCAAATATCTTATATAGAGCCATTTAAAATAATCGTTTAATTCTACTTAAAATAATTAAATACTAGTTAAATTCACAAGGCTAATTCTTTTATTGTATCTTGAACATTTAATTGTTATCAAGGAAATTTAACATTATCTTAATACCTAGATATAACAAAAAATTTATAAGTAAATAATCAACTATATAAAGACAGACATTAAGATAAAACTCTAAACTTATCTTAATAGCAATTTTAAGGACAAAACATAAATATATCAAACTCATAATAAGTAAAAAAAAATTATGCTTTATTCAAGGCAGCTCAATCGTCAACACGATATTTTCCAATTGTGTTGTAATTTTCATTATGCAAAGTCTGTTTTTAGTTACATAAAAATATGCAACAAAGCCTCACATGCATTATGAACTATTAAATTATGATTCACGATATCACGATTTAAGTCTTAAAAGTTAAGGTTTTTTGATAAAAATATTATAATTGAATCTTCCTTTAGATCTCAAATGGGACGAGTGACTTGGGACTATGCAACTTCATAAGCATTGAACGGTTGCCGCTTGTTGATTTCTCCACACCTTACATGTATGAAAAACTGAACTACATCACAGCAATGCCGAACTCTCGTATCAACGAAGAAGCAATTTTCTACTCGTTTAATTTACAAGTTTGGCTAACTCTACTAGGAAGCATCATTGCGTTTATAATATGTATTTTCATTTTAAATTTAAAATATAAAAACAAAGGGAACTTTTATGCTTCTTTTAGCTTGGTAATTTTGCCTTTGCTCGATAATTCAAATGGCTACGCTACGAAAAACTCATTATTACGTTTTTGCATCTCCCTATGGCTCATCTTTTCAATTATAATGTCGACTGGATATAAAAGTCAACTTTTAAGCAATTTAGGATTCCCGCAAATTGAAACCATCCCCAAAACATTTAAAGAGCTTTCTCAACGCGAAGACTATAAAGTTAATTTGTTATCAGTTGGTGGTTCAGAACTGTCGCTTTTCTCTTCAAAATATTCTCTTCCTTTCATGTTGAAATTGGGAAAGAAAATGAATTTATTTACAAAGGAAAGTCATACGAAATGTGTGTTTGCAGCCATTGTGAACAAGAAAACGGTTTGTATGGGATGGTCTTTAATTATTGAGTCGCACATTTCGTCCAACTTGACTTTGACGCAAACGAATGATCAGCTTTTTAGAAATGTTCAACCTGCTTATGAAACATTAAGTTGTTTTGGATTTAAAAAACAATCCGCATTGACGAGATCTTTTAGTTTTATTACTTCGGCTCTTAGGGATTTGGGGATTGTGCAAAAAATAATCGAGCAAATTCAAACATCAAATAAACGAGAAAGCATTGATTGGTTGAAAACTCAAAAAGATGAAGAAATTTACAAAAAACTTTCAAATACAAAAGGAAATGAAAAAGTGTCTTCACTTAAATTGAGCTCATTTTTTGCAATTTTCAAACTTGGACTCCTAGGTATTTTTTTGGCTTCATTAAGTTTCTGCTATGAAATATTCATATGCCATTTTATCAAACATTTTATTATTTTTAAAAAATTATTTCTCCATTTCATATATGTAAATATTTAAAATTTATTATAGTCTTTTATATAACATGTATATAATGTATGGACGAAAATATTATGCATTTTTTTCACCTCAGATAAAGCGATTTTTCCCAAATACTGCAAAAATAATGCGAAAATTATATGGTCAAAATATTGTATTTAATATGTAGTCATACAATTTTCTTTTTTATGTAAGGACTCATTTAAGGCTAACCTATATATTAAACCTTTTTAAAATTAACATTTTAACGATTAATCAAAAATCTATCTGTGATTTTTAAATTATTAAACGTGATTGTTTTGACTATCCAATATATATTGTGCCATTTTCGATTAGCAACTACCACTTGATAAACATTCTTGATAAACTTTCAAATAAAAAGTAGGCATTATATAAATTATGCATAATTTTAACACACTGTTATATGATATATGATCTTGAACAGGGTCATGTCTATATTTTTATAAGGATAAGGCCTAGGGCGGACAAAAATAAAATCTCCTATATATTTTTTTATATATACCATATATAGGGGAATATTTATATAATAAAAGCTAGTTGCCCAATTCGCCCAAGTCCTAAAATATAAAAAACTTATCCTTGAAATTATATTCATGAATGTTTATGTGCTTAACCGTGTTATAAATTATAACCTAAAGTATACTACTATTGGTTACACTACAGTAGTTGTGCTAATTTACTAATGATTGATGCTTTGGTAGTAATTTTCTCTAACATTCATGTCTGTTTGAGTTTGTCTGTCGATAACTTAAAATATACTTAACAACATAAATAGTGTATTGACCAACTTCGGTTCAAAGTACGAATTGAAAGTCAACTTGACAAGAAGATAAAAATAGCCGAATGAAAATATTTTTACATTCTAACCGTGTTTTTTGTTTTAAGTTTGTATTAAGTTGTGAGAATTTGCTAATTTGTTTTATCAAATTCAACTCCGCCTAAAAACTTATCAATCATTAAAAAAATATTTTTTAAATTAATATTTGATGATTTCTTTCGTCCATCATTGAATTATCCGTAGTTTAAAGAATTTACAATCAAAATGTTCATTGAAATACTCTTTGCTGTTTTAACATTGATATACTTCTTTCGGAAATATATTTTTGCACAGAATGGGAATCTTCCTCCCGGTAAAATATTAACTTAATAAACTTAATATACGAATATGACATATTTTCTCAATTTTAAATCAGGACCGAAGAAGTATCCATTTTTTGGGAGTCTCTTTGAAATGGCAAAAACTGGGAAAAACAAACCACCTTATATTGCATTACATGAAATGTCCAAAATTTACGGTCCAATTTCTCATATTAAACTTGGAGTGTCAAATCAAGGTAAGTCTCCATTATAAGATATTTATTAATCTTTCCTATAAATTCGTGTTTAACTACATTATACAAATATCTAGATATAATAATATAAGAGTCTAATATAACCGTAAAAGTAAAATGAACATTTTATAGTTGTCATTGAAGACATTGAATTAACAAAGGAATTGCTCAACAATGACATTTGGATAGAAAGATATTACGACAATTTTTGGGCCGAAAGATCATTTGGGAAAATATTAGGTTTCAGTTGAAATTATAATTTTATTCTATTTTTAAACATAATTAAACTTTATTTATTTTCAATTTAACAATAGTATAAATTTACATTATCTTAAAATTCCTAGGTGTTTTACTAGTGAGCGGAGAGGTTTGGAAAGAAATGAGACGTTTTAGTTTAAGAACTCTTCGTGATTTTGGTTTCGGAAAGCAGAAAAGCATGGAAGTTGTTTTGTCAGAAGAACTCTCGGATCTCATTTCAAGGATCAACTCTCAATTGGATGAAAACGAGAGGAAACCGATTGGAATGAGAAAACTCTTTTCAGTTTCAGTCTTGAATATTTTGTGGAGCATGATGGCTGGTTATAGGTTTTCCTATGATGACAAACGCTTGCGTGAACTCATTGATATGATGGATATCATGATGAAGTCAAATCCAATTGGAGCAAATATTTTTCAAATGTTTCCTTTCCTCTGGTACATCACTCCAGCTTTAACTACGAGTGCCAAAAATAGAAAAGCTTTAAGAGCCAAACTTTACAATTTCTTTGGCGTAAATTCTCATTTTTATCTAATTAAACGGCATATTCAGCAAATCACCATTTTAAAGCTTTACTTTTGGATCTCTTGAATGATAGTTTTTATTCTGTTTAATGCTTATAGGAAATCATTGCTGAAAGGCGCGTAGAAGGAGTTTATAAAGAAGAACAAAGAGATTTTATTGATGTTTTTCTCAAAGAAATTGAGGACGCTAAAAGTGGAGAAAGCAAAAATTCAAAATCACATTTATATACAGGTAAAATATAATGTTTATAAAATATAATAATAACTACTAAATTCAAAAAGTGTAATAGATTTCATTTATTAAACTGAATTACTACATTCATAAATCCTTTATTAGATGAACAATTTATGGTTGTGAGTCTCGACCTTTTTGCTGCTGGCTCTGAAACAACTTCAAATACCCTTGAATTTGCAT
This sequence comes from Neelides sp. FZ-2019, assembly GCA_009869795.1. NCBI lineage: Eukaryota > Metazoa > Arthropoda > Collembola > Neelipleona > Neelidae > Neelides > Neelides sp. FZ-2019. The sequence goes on along the minus strand of VJMY01001642.1, from coordinate 4,194 downwards.
TTCTCTACATGTTGCTCAATCCAAATGTTATGAAAAAAGTTCAAGCCGAAATTGATTCTGTAATTGGACGTTCGCGCTTTCCATCTCCACTCGATAAACCCAAGTAAAGTATAAATTAAGTCATCTACTTTATTTTTAAGTATACTGAATATCATCACCTAAACTAAATAGGTATGAAAATTTTAAAACATAGGATATAAATATAAACATATCCCATATATTTATTTGATAATGAATGAAATCCATATTGTTTCATCAAAATTTTATTTATTACTTGTGCTAGTATGCCATATACAGAAGCGACGCTTTTAGAAGTTCAACGAGTTGCTAACGTCGTTCCGCTCCTTGTGAGATCCCCAACTGAAGACACTCAAATTGGGAAATATTCCATTCCAAAAGACACAGTTGGTGTTTTCAATATGTATGCAATGCATATGAACAAAGATGAATTTAAAAATCCAAAAATATTTAATCCACAAAGATTCCTTGATGAAAAGGGTCAAGTGATAAATCAAAATAAAATTCTCCCATTTGGAATTGGTGTGTTATAAATTTAAATATGCAAATAAGCGAAATAACTATTTTCCAAAATGCTCAATTAAATAATATTAATATATTCAACTATCCATATCAAATATATAACAATATTTTTTGGGTTTAAACAGGAAAGCGTGTTTGCTTGGGCGAGTCTCTAGCAAGAGCTACATTGTTCACTTATTTCACTGGATTACTTCAAAATTATAACTTTGCCAGTCCAAATGGAGAAACACCAAATATTGAACCAACAGTTGGTTTCACACTTTCACCCTCCAACTATTCGGCTATCATTACTCCGAGATAAATTATTTTATCATTTTAATAAATTATTTTAATCAACATAATGTGAACCAATTTTTAAAAAAATAAAGAAAATAAATCTGCTAAGCCATAAATACATTAGAATTTTGATAAATCTAATTAAACTTGTCAAGCACTCAAGTATGCATAAGCCTAATTAAAAAGCATATTATTTATTTTTTATATAAAATAATATTATCAAATGGCAATAAAAAGTATTTGGTTTTTAAGTTTTAATTTAGATTTCGGTTAACACGTTAATGAATTCGTTATTTACCCAAGGTCCAAGTTTAAGGATCAAAATTACGATACCTTTTACCTTAGTTTAAATTTATTATTCTTAAAAAACCAAAGTTAGAATTAAATACAGCGATCAAATTTTTTTGATACATATGTAGTTTAGACTATAATCTACAAAAGTTAGTTAAAGTATTAATTTGTGTTAGTATCAGCATATCTTTTTTAGTCAGACTTCTTATCATTTGTAAACCCATGATTTGAAAAACAAAGTTCTCAGACCTTTCTACGTAGAAAAGTATAAAGGAATTGATATGACGAGAAAATATAATATTTATTTTTGTATGAGCATGAACATAGAAAATAAGATAATAAATGAATATTAAGTTAAACATACTAACAAATATTATATACCTTTTTTTTAAAATTAAACAACCAGAAAGTAGCGTCTCTCATCGCAGACATAAAATAGTTTTTATAAAAAAATACCAAGAAAGTCTTGACTATTTTTAGGAAGAAGAAAATAGGTTATTAAACATAAATTTAAAAGTTTTCCAAAATTTTTGTTCGTATATTTATATATAGGTACATAGAATGTATTTTGAAATATTCATTGCTTTTTCAACAATTATTCTATTATGGATATATAGATGTTCTAAGAAATCAAATCTTCCTCCAGGTTATGAAGTCTTAATTTTAATCAAATTAAAATACTTTAATTTGATAAACTTTAATAATGACATATTTTTAAATAATAAAGTAATTTTATTAAATCAAACATAAAAAACAAAGGCCCAAGAGAATATCCTTTGTTTGGAAGTTTATTTCTGGCAGAAAAGCTAGGACGGAATAAACCCCCTTATATTGCTGTGAGAGAAATTTCTAAACTATATGGTCCAATTAGTCACTTAAAAATTGGATTGTCAAAACAAGGTGAATAACAATTAGTTAATTTATATGTGCATAATAGATTTAGTCGAATAAATAAATAATTTGATTTTTTTCTTTAGTCATAATTGAAGATATGGAAGTTACAAAAGAACTACTTAATAGTGATATTTGGGTTGAGCGTTATTATGACAATTTCTGGGCTGAACGATCATTTGGAAAAATTTTGGGTTGGCTAATTTTCAAATTGACAGTTACTTGCAATTAAAATGTAAAATTAATTTAGATAGCAAACTTTTTATTGATATTTTGATTTAGGAATATTATTAATTAGTGGAGATGTATGGAAAGAAATGCGAAGATTTAGTTTAAGAACTTTACGAGACTTTGGATTTGGAAAACAAAAAAGCATGGAAGCTGTATTAAACGATGAACTTTCTGATTTGATATCCCGAATAAATTCCCAATTGAATGAAACCGGGAACAAGGCAATTGAAATGCGAAAATTCTTTTCAGTGTCAGTTGTGAATATTCTTTGGAGCATGATGGCAGGATATAGATTTTCATTTGATGATAAACGTTTAAAAGAACTTATTGAATTGTTGGATGTGCTAATTAAATCTCACCCAGTTGAAGTCAACGTTTTCCAAATGTTCCCATTTTTGTGGCATTTAATTCCGCAAGGGTGGACAACCAGCTCAAGAAATCGAAGAACTATGAGGACTAAACTTTTTGCATTTTTCACAGTAATTTAACTGTAACTTTTTAACGTTTTAAATTATCGAATTTTTTATTATTTGTTGATTGAACCATTTAAATTGTTAAAAACCTTATACATGCACTATACTTATTTTAAAGGAAATAATTGAAGAAAGGCGAGCAGAAGGAATTTTCAAAGAAGAACAACGAGATTTCATTGATGTTTTTCTTAAAGAAATTGAAGATGCAAAAAATAAAGAAAGCAAAAATCCAAAAGCTCACCTTTATACAGGTTAATTAAAAAAAGCTCAAAATAAATAAATATTTTTTATTAACCTTTTATGTTAAATTTCTAGATGAACAATTTATGGTTGTGAGTCTCGACCTTTTTGCTGCTGGTTCTGAAACAACTTCAAATACCCTTGAATTTGCATTTCTTTACATGTTGCTCAATCCAAATGTAATGAAAAAAGTACAAAATGAAATTGACACTGTTGTTGGTCGTTCTCGTTTCCCTTCTCCTCTAGATAAAGCCAAGTATTTATTTGATATAATAATTAATAAAATAATTGAACCAGAAAATCTTAAAAAAATTAGTGAAACTAAAAACAATAAAAATCAATTTCGAAATTATTTCAGTATGCCTTACACGGAAGCGACATTATTGGAAGTTCAAAGAATGGCGAATGTTGTTCCTCTTCTTGTGAGATCTCCAATAGAAGATACACACATTGGAGAATATTTCATTCCAAAGGAAACCATTGGTTTATTTAATATGTACGCAATGCATATGAATGAGAGCGAATTCAAAAATCCAACTGTTTTTGATCCGCAAAGATTTTTAAATAAAAGCGGGCAAGTGGTGAATCAAAATAAAATTCTCCCTTTTGGAAATGGTAATAAATTTTATTATATATAGGTACTGTATTTGAAATTATTTATTTGAAATTTTAATGTGTTTCAATAAAATAGGGAAACGCGTGTGTCTTGGTGAATCATTAGCAAGAGCAACAATGTTCACTTATTTTACAGGATTGCTTCAAAATTATAATTTTACAATTTGTAATGATAAAATTCCAAATATGGAACCGACAGTTGGATTTACACTTTCACCTTCTTCTTATTCAGCAATTATTACTCCCAGATGATTATTTTTAACTAATTGTTCAATATTTTAAAATGATAAAATATCATTTAAATAATTGCATGTTAATTTTCATCGATGTTTTAAAAGAAATTTCATAACAGAAGTTATGATTGAAAAATTTGCTGAACTCTAGCTTAGATAAAAAATATCAAGAATTAGCGATGAAATGACAATAGGATGAGATTGTGAATATTTAGTTGAATAATGGCAAATCATAATATTTACTATCTGGTGTGTGTTGAATAATACTTTATTGGTCCTATCTAAATGCATGTAAAATAGAATTTGCTTTTATTTTTTATGTTTTGATCAAATTATCTCTTTATCTTTCTAAATATTCGAATTTCAACAAGTCAAGATATCACAATAGTATTCATTGGTATGTT
>VJMY01001641.1:0-10150 GCA_009869795.1 Neelides sp. FZ-2019 | reverse complement strand
CAGTTTCATCTTCAATAACATCATCACAGTTGTCAGTTTCATCTTCAATAACATCATCACAGTTGTCAGTTTCATCTTCAATAACATCATCACAGTTGTCAGTTTCATCTTCAATAACATTATCACAGTTGTCAGTTTCATCTTCAATAACATCATCACAGTTGTCAGTTTCATCTTCTCCAATCTTCAAGCCATTTACATCTTGCCCTCTTTCTAACAACCATTTTATAGCTTCAAGATTTCCATTTTGTGCGGCAATGTGTATAGGCAATTTGTTATTTGAATCCAATATATTAACTTCATTTCCATGATCAAACAAAAGTTGCATCAAATCCACACAGGAAACACTATTGTGTAATTGAGCAGCAATGTGCAGAGGAGTTCTTCCCAAGTTGTTTCTTGCATTCAAATCGACGCCTTTGTTAATAAGAAATTGAACTGTTTTAATTGAAGCCTTTGTCAACTTCTTGATCTTGATGGCCATGTGCAAGGGAGTTTCATAATAATGATTTAGACAATTCACTTGCGCTTCGCTATTGTCTAATAGTAATTTGACGAATTCAAATTTCGTTTCAGCTGCATAGTGCAATGGTGTGCACCCATTTTCATCCAAAGCGTTTAAATCTGCTCCATTTGCAAGCAGCATTTTGCCAATTTCCACATTTCCCTCTTTGGCAGCAAAGTGAAGGGCGGTCTTTTGAGTGATGTCAGTTAAATTAACCAATTCGCAATTGTGTTCTAAAATTAACTTGACAACTTTGACGTTGTTGTAAGAAGAGGCGATATGGAGCGGAGTTAATCCGTTGTTGTTCTTGGCATTCAAATTTGCCCCTTTGCTCAAGAGTAATTTTGGAATTCTAAACCCGTAAAATGAAGCCAAATGAAGTGGTGAAGAATTTTCTTTATTCAATTGGTTAACTTTGGCTCCTTTTGCCAATAGAGCTTTTATAGTGACAATGTCGTCTACTGAAGCAGCGACGTGTAATTTGTTGTTATATGCTTCGATTGAATCATGAGAGAGTTCATCGTTAATCTGAAAAATAGTTATTTTTTTAAAAACATTTCTTAATATCAACTCATGTGAGATGATTTTTAAGAATCTTTTTAAATAATTTATTTTACTTGGCATTTTTCATAAAATAAGTCCCAGTGTAGATCATGTTTTAATATTTCGTAAAACATGTTTTGCTGTGGGACTTCATATGGACGAGCTCTTATCCACGAGATTAATACTGCCGAAAAGTTTGAATTTGAATCAAAAATATTAGAGACCCGTGATTTGTTTTTGTTTGTTCTTGCTTGCGATAGAGTTATTTTCAATTTTTCTACCAAATTATTCAACGTATATTTATTCTCGTCTATGGTCAAACTTTCCGCGAATATTGATGCGCACTTCATAGTCCAACCTAAAAAATTTAAATAAATAAATTTTAATAATGAGCTTTGAAAATTAAAAACTCTACTATATAGAATAGAATTGTTAAATATTAGAAGCTACTTAAAATGTTTAAAAGTCAAAATGAAAGATAAAGCTAAAGAAATAATATAAATGAGTATAAGTACAATGGAAAAACATTCTAAATTTGATAAAATTTGTGGATACCTTTATAATTTTTGTTTAATAATTCCATCTGATATTCAAAAGCTCTCAAATATAAGTCAAACTGTTCAATTCTTTCATCTTCCATCCCTTTGAAAAACCCACAAGATTCAAATTTGAAGGACTGCGTAAGCTCATTTTGATTATCAATTTTAATGTGCTCAATTTCTTTTATTTGTAATTCTTTTGCCTTTTCAAACCAAATATAAAATTCTGCAAGGTTCTTGAATGCTTTTTCAATGTAAATAAAAATGAGTCTGAAAGTTAAATCTGCAATTAGTTGATGATCTTTGTCCAGAAATTCTCTCATTACATCCAAGCTCTTGAAAAGAAGAGTTTCTCTTTGATCCAAATTCTTTTCATGAATTGCCATTTCAAGGTATTCTAGAGCATCAATGAACTTTACAGTGTTTTGATCTGTTTTTGATTCTTTGGCTATTGTTAATTGAAATTTAGATTCAAGTTTTTGAAAAAATTCGTCATTGACCTTTAGTTCATCGTCATTGGTTTCAGAAAATTCTTCATTGGTGTCAGATTCTATCTCAGAGAATTCTCCATCACAAATTTCACCATATTCTTTTTTTGTTGATTTAAATGGGATTTGGTCAATGTTTAATTGTGTTGGTTTGAAATTATCAAAGAATTTTTTGGAGTTTGAAATGTCCGCTTTAATTAATTTGTAATGATTTAAAAGAGAGGAAAAACAATGCAAGAGATCATATTTCAATATTAAATCCTCCTTATAAATTTTACCAAATGGATAAAATGATTCAATTAAATCATAGGCATTTTTAAGTTCTTCAGAGACGGAACGAAATCTGAAATATTAATCAATTATAAATTGAATTAAAAATAGTAATTTTAATTTTCTCAGATTTGTTTAAATATTAAAAGCAAATATTCATTATTTATTTAAATATTTGATTTAAAATATTTAAAAAATATATTTATTTTTATATAATATTTTATACTTACAAAAGTGAAGAGTTCTCATCTGTTGTAGTACTATGTCTCATAAAGAATAACATTGCTTCTTGAATTGAACGATGAATTGAAAAATAATCATTATTTTGATTAGTAACAACAATAAAGTTATACTTTATTAACGTATACAATGTATCATCCTCATCTTCAAAAAGAAATTTTGGGATTCTTTCACTATATAAAAAAGCGCAAATCTTCAAAACTTTCAACGTTTTGGAATTTTTCTCATATGCTTTTCTCACAGACATCAAAATAGATTCATAAAGCGGTTTAAAGGTTTCAATGAAATCTTTTTTGAATCCTCCTTTGCCTTCATTTGAAAACAAATAGACTTGCTGTTCGTGAATTCGCAAATACTCCACAAGGCAAATATTTGAGCTGCGAATATATGATGTGGCTATTGTGACTGCTAAAGGAAGATATTCCAATTTTTGTGAAAACTTCTCAATTGAATTTGCTTGATCTCCTCCTCCTAATTGATTTGGGATACTTTCTTTTAAGTAAATGCCTACTTCCTCCAAATTAAAGTTGTCAAGCTCAATTGTATATTTTGACTGAAGAGTATTGCGATTTTGAGATGTGATGATGATTTTTCCGCCCTGGCTTGGAAAATAGTTTTCAATTTCCTTATCACTGTTGGCATTGTCAAATACAATGAGCCAATCCGAGCGATTTTGAAACCATTGGATGATTAGTTCCAAGTCTTTGGTTCCTTCCATAATTATATTATTTCTATTGCCAAAACGAAGAATATCATCTTCTAATGCATTAACTGATTCAGCTGAGAAAAATGCAATTGTCTTGTATTTGCTCTTGTTACGCCAAATGTATTCAATGGCAAGTGATGTTTTCCCAGTTCCTGTAAATCCTGTAAAAACAATTGGAACGTAATTATCGACATTTTGATCCATGATATGATCAATCTGCCCAAATTCTTCTTCGCGGCCAATAAACAAGAGAGGCCTTTTTGGAATATTCCATAAAAGTTTTCTTTGCTCGTTTTCTCTCAACTGACATTGACCAGAAGCATTTTTGATCTGACTCGCTGCCAATTTCCATTCAAGCTCAATCAGAACTGCATTCACTTTTGAAATTATATTTCCGATCTCTTCTGAGTTCATTTTGTACAGTTCAGAGATGGCACTGGAGTATGCAACTAGGGCTTCTTTTTCTTTATAATCGTCATATTTCTCTTGTAATTTGATTAAATAAAAAAATTTTTCGATTTCTTTTTTGCTGTAATGATTTTTGGAAAGGATTAAAGCAATATCTTTAATAACTGACGTTACTTTTTTATCTGGTTCCTCATGGATGTCCATTTTAACTCTGAAATTATAAAACGAAATCTTACGATTTTCCTCATTTATTTATAATTATATTTTTCCACCCTTATTAACCTTAAAAATTTTCACTTCATCATATTGTTTCATAAAATAAGTATAAATATTAGATCAATCATTTAAATATCTAAATTTAAATAGCAATCATAAATTAATTAATTGACTTTAATTAATATTAAATTAATTAATATTAAATTAGCCATTTATATTAAATTAGTTAATAAGATAACATTGAGAAACAAAGGGAGAAAATGAATAAAATAATATCAAACCTCAAGTGATGCCAAAATGATCCTTACAAAGTTAACTAATGAAATGAATAGAGCATGAACAATTGAATCAAGTGAATCATAAGGACTTCTTTTTATATTATCATGCAACAACGCCGCAAGGATTTCAAAAATCTATTGAATCAACCATCAGCGATCAAATTCTCAGAAATGTAAAATTCATAATAGTTTAAAATGTATGTAAGCGATTCTACCAGAACAAAAAATAATGACGCGAGTCTTTTTCAATTAATTGATGAATGATGACAATTAATAATGAATTATTGTATTTTTGACCTTGAGCACCTTATTGTAAATTAACAATGGATCTTATGCTTTATTATTTTCTAATTTGAATAATTTTTTTCAAAATGCTCAGCATGAAGTAAAAACTAAAACTAAAAATCATACGTAACGACTAGCAGTTCAAGCCCGCCTTTTCATTTGAAGCAAAATTAAAGGTATAAATATGACATTAAAGTGACGCACTCAGGCCAGTATTTACCCATATAAAAAGTTTCATAAAACAAAAGAACATTTTCGAAAAAACTTTGGCTTGAACTGGTAGTAGTAATATATGAGTTTTAGTTTTAACTTCACGTACATAGGTTCAGTGTATTTGCCTAAGCATTGCCCTTGAACATGTTAATTGCAATTTAACAATGGATCTTATGCTTTACTAATGACCTGTATTGATTAATTTTTTTCAAGACGTTCAGCGTATTTGCTTATTATATAATTTTATTCAATTTATTATTGTGTACAAAAAGTATCAATTAAAGGTAAAATGTAATTGAATAAAAGGGAGGTTTACAACCATACAAATGTAGGATATTATGTAAACACCATTAGATAGAAAAAAGATACATTAAAGGATTATAAAAGCTATTGAGTACTTAGTAAATTAATATTAACATCATTTGTGAATTGCTTATAAGATACATTACAATTTGATTAATTAGCTATATCACCATTATTATATAGATTTATTCATACGATATCATCATACATACAATTTTCAATTTAGGAGCTATTACAAAGTTTAATGTATTGATATGGTACAAAAAGGATAATGCTTCACACTATGAAAAGTGTTATTATGCGCTTCCACTTAAATAAAAATTTTGGTATTATATTAGAATTAATTAAATTAAATTAATATATTAAATTTGGTTATATAGTATATGATGAAATTTGTACAAATGAGTTATTGAGAATTCAGTAAAATCATATTAACTTCACTATTAAAGCTTTTTACCTCGATATCATAATTAATAAGCCTTTTAAATTTCAGTTTTAAGTTTCATATATTTTATCCGTTAAATTTGAATGATTTTTTTCCAAAGCTGGTGCTTGGAGTAAAGATGTGTAGATAATTTCCTGTCCGGATTTCATAGGTGTGTATTAGAGAATTAGATTCGAAATAATTTACAAAAAATGGTAGACAAGTAACATGATTTAAAAGTTTGTACATTATATTTAATATGGCTTTTTTATAAATGTTTTCAACATTAAGCCATCTCAATTTTTCTTTTATAGGTTTTGTAATGGAATCAGTTCTATTAACATTAAGAAGTCTTGCTAATGATTTCAAGCGTTTCGAGACAATTTTTAATTCGTATAAGTTAGCACTACCCCAAAGTCATTCCACAGAATAGTTTGGAAATTATTATAGAAATTGTTTTAATTGACTATTACTTAAATAATGTTTTATAGACTATAAATTTTTGTAGAGAAGATAAATGTCTTTGGACAGCTTTGTAATATGACATTTCAACGTTAAACATAAGTCGAAAATTACATATAAGTATAAAGTATTTTAATTTCGACTTGTACTCATGGAAATTTTGTTTTACTTGCTAGCACTAGATTCATATTTTTAATAATGTTCACATTATGAGGAGTTTCAAATACAACAAAATCAAACTTATCGTTTTTATCAAACCAACCAGAAAGATCGTTAAGATCATGAATAATATTTTGAAAACAAGAATGAAGTTCACTAACTTTACACGAATTTAGTATCATCATCAACAAAGGATCGTATTTTACAAAATTTTGGCACATTAAAAATATAATTTAGAAAAAGATTGAACGTTAAGAGACCAGTTATTGACCCTTGTTTGACACCATATTTGTTTTCAAGAATATCACATTTTGTTTTTTAATAATGAAATAACATAATGAAATTTTTTTTAAAAAGCATGAAACCAATTTTGCTTATACCGAAAAGTCTTTAATTTAAAAGTCTTAATATAAATTATTATAAATAATTTATTTAGCAATAGATTACTTACTAAAGAATCGAAAGCTTTACGTAAATGTTTGTTAAATTTTTTTGTAATTTCTTATAAGCAAAATTCTATTTTCCAAACTATGAGTTAATGAACCAGTGTGTTTAAGATAATCAACAGATCCGAATAGGTAAATTTTAATTGCATAGAAGAAAACTGAATTTTCAATCGCTACAACATTATGGAATTTTGACTACAGGGCTAAATCAGCGAGGTGTCGATATTGTTCATTACACAAATCTAATTCAACCGTCCATTACTAAAGTTTTTAATTTAAAATTATTTTTATTAGAATTAAAATTAATTTTTTTATTTGACAGAAGCTCAATTTCAATATGGATTGAACTTTATTAAAAGGATTATGCTATTACATTCATTGTAGTTTCCATCCGGAATTGACCAGGATTCTCGAAAATTCTTTATCGCAAGAATTTCCATTAAATCAAAATTGATGAAATCTCATTAAATTACTTTTCGCGTCATTACTTTTATTTAGTTTTTCAATTTATTTATAAATATATTATTTCATGTTTCTGTAAAAGTAAAAGTGAAATTCATAATGTCCCTTAATTTGGTGCAAGGGAACGGCTGAGGGGAAAACAAGGCATAAACATAAAATACAGCTTTTAAACTTGTTTATTCAGTTATTGTTTTATAATGCCAAGCACATCAATTTTGTGTCCACTCTTCTTCATAGTCGTTTATTTTATTTTTATTTCATCGTTTATTTTCCACTCTAATTATTTGATATTAGCACTAATTGTAAGTGGGATTGAATAGAGAGGAGACTGGGCGGAGATAGTGTTCTCTTGATTCAAAATAAGAGACATTATATATAAATTTCATTTTAATATAGTTGCTCATGTGAGAATATTTCTTGTGAGATTTTATTCCGCATTTAATCATTAAATAATTTAGTTATAAATGATTAAGATATTTAATAAGTAGTTGTTGAGCCAACGAGTCAACACTATGAAGGTTTTTGCTATGATCGCAGAGAAAATAGACGTTTAAATTAAATTATGGAGCATTAAAGTGTGATTAGCCATTATTAACTAAAATCACAATAATACGGAAATATATTATGAGTAAATTTTATGGAAATCTGGATTTTATTGCAAGAGATTAAAAATTGATTATCATAAATGATGTTTAAATAAACGAATTTAAAATTTTAACATTTTTTAATCAAAAGGTTCATTTTCTTAGAAGACCAATTATGTAGTTGAAGGAATTGCCGTCCACGTGTTTACTAAAATACAAAAAATAAAAGTCCATTAGATAATTATTAACTTTTGATATGTATTTGAATATCAATTTGCAAAACCAAACAAAAAATCAAGCAGAATTCAAATGTGAATGCTACTAATAGTAATAAAATTAACTTTAAAAATTTCCTACCATATTAAAAAGTAACTTACGCTTGAAATTACTTTTATTAGTATTTTATTAAAACCTAATAAATTGTGCGATTACCTAATTAAACAACTCAATTGAACTCTAAAATTAAAACAAAAATCAAAATATTTCCAACAAAAACTCTAATAAAGTTCATAAGCTCAAGTCAAATGAAAACGCAATTTAAATAATATTAAAGTAAAGTAAAATTAATAAAATTCGAATGTGTTGAAAATGAAAGTGGGATTAAATTAAATATACAAATATTAAAACAAATTATTGTTACAAAATGGAGTGCAAAAAACTCGCACACAATACATTTTTGTCAAAAGGTAACCTCGAATTCGCGAAAGAAGGAATTTCACCAACTCCTTTTTACTTCCTCGCCTTAATAATATTAAATTATTATTAAGTGAAAACACTTGATCGAGTCGAAATAGGTATTATAGTTAAATTAAGAATTAATTTAGGTTACCTTCTTGGCCGCGGCAGCTCCGACCTTTGCCTTCTTGGTTCCCCTGACCTTCTTCACTCTGTTCTTCCTCTCCTTTCTCTGCTTCCTCGTCGTCTTTCCTCTTTCGTACAACCCGTGCTAATTAAAACATTTAAGGCACTATAAGATCATCTCATAATCTCAAAACTCACTCCTTCCACCAACGCGCTAACTAAATCCCTCACCCTTCAATTAAAAATTATAACTATATAATAAAAGTAAATTTTAAAATTAAATATAAACTATAAGGCTTTAATAATTACTAAAATCAATTAATTACCCTTTGGAGTCGGTATTTTGGCTCGAACTTCTTCGCCAAATCTAATGTGTCGTAAATGAGGGCGAATCCAGAGGATCGTCCGCCGCCGAAGGCCGTTTTGAAACCGAAGCAGAACACGACGTCGTTTGTGGTCTTGTATAGCTTGGAGAGCTTTTCCCTAATTTCCGTCTTGGGTAAAGAGGCTCGTCCAGGGTGGAGGACATCGACGACCATCTGCTTCCTCGACAAGAGCCGGTTCGTCATGAACTTCCGCGTCCGAATCGTGGCCGTCCCTTCCGACTGCAATTAATAAATCACGGTTAACTCACCAAGACCCCAATTAGTCCTCCGAGAATTTAAGACTTACCATTTTTGGCTAATTTTTCGCCAAATTAAGTCGAATGAATTATAAATCCGAAGGAAAAGTTGGAAAAGTCGTCAACTCGCTTTGCCTCGTGCTAGTGTCGCGTTCATATCCACGCGATGCAGAGCCAAGAATTATTCCTTTGGATTCTCAACGGGGCGAATTGAAACTTTCTCTTTTAATTTCATTTCAACTTCTTTCAATTTTTCATTTCATTCGTTTTAATTCCTGTAATTAAAATCTTAAAGTTTAAGTTCCTTACATCACGTACTGAATGAGGAATTTTAATCCTTTACATAACATTATTTATAGAATTTAAGTAGAATTAATTGATTAATTGAATAATTAATAGGAGTATTATTTAATCATTTAGCTTTAGCTGAAATTAAAATGATGTTTTATTGTAATAATGCTGGTGGTACGCGCATTTCGAATGGTCGAATCCGTCTATATTGGCTTGTGCGAGACGTTGAAGAATTTTTTAGCCGAATTGTCCTACCGTCCAAATCTTTCCAAATATCTTAAAGGGGGGAAGTTGTTTTCCGTTCGAGCATTTGCCAAACCATCCAATGAATTCTCTCCACCAGCCCATTCAGATCAATTAAATACGGATTGGAGAAATTGTACAAGGGATGGGTCAAAGAGCTGAAGTAGTTTATTTATTACACTTACCTTAATTGTAATTCGGGTCATTTGTTTTATACGGAATCCGTATTGAAACTTGTTTATTTTAATATTATGTCAATATTTTATAAATATCCAAAATTTTATTTGAATAAAAAAATTCATCAAAGAACAATCATTATAAGAATGTAGAATTCATGTTGGGTGGGACTATTCGGATTTTATGGTTAGCAATCAGCATCACACGTATATTATAAATAGTACATATACTATTCAAAATTGATGAATAAATTTTTTAAGTAATTAATTAAATACTTACATTCATAATAAAATATACAGAATTTTGGGATATTTTAATTTATGCTCTTTTTTTAGCTATTGTTAATTAAAAAAGAAAGTAGTTAAATGATGCCTCAGTGCATTGGTTAGTCTTATATCAATAAATTGTTAATATTTAATAGTTATATAATTCGACAATTAATTCGCTTAGCTTCAATATTTGCTCCTTTTTCTAAAAGCAATTTA